>JAHWFP010080724.1:0-14539 GCA_023313725.1 Lithobius niger
AATTCAAGAGTGTTTTACAAGTACAGTACTAGTGGTTGTTAGGCTTCGTTAAAGTAGTAACACAATAGCCCGAGGGGTTCGACAAAGACAAAAAATTGTACGAGATTTGTAAATCTGTAAATCTCCCAACGGATTTACGGAGATTGACAGATTTACAAATGATTTAATGATTTACATTAAGTTTTGCACGATTTACACGGATTTGCAGAAGGTTAAAGATTTTCGTAAAGTTTTCAGATACACAGACTTAAAGATTTGAAGATTTACATGACCATTTGCAGATTTGTTGGGATTTAGAAAAGATTTACGTAAAGATTTGCACGGATTTAAAGATTTACAAAAGATTTAAGAAATATTTAAATGATTTATGCCGGATTTGCGTGATTTACAAAAGATTTAGAGGATTTACACAAGATTTACAGGATTTGCATAAGATTTACAACGGATTTATAAACCTAAATCTTTGGCGTACGAGATTTATAGCTTTTTCGAACCCCTCGACTTCACCATTGTAATGCACCACTGTAATGCACCACAAAAAACTTTTCTTACAAACAGTTAAACAGCTTGAAAATAGTTAATAATTTATTACAAAAGGTAATATTTACCTTTGATATAGGTAGACCGTTGCTTGTCTTTAGGATCTAGCTACGGGCTGGACGAGTTTTAATACAGGTAGTTAAAATGGGTGAAAAAACTAGTTTTATTTTGGCTTTTCCAGATGAGTTGGCCCCGAAACAAAATCCGCAGTCTTTTTCCGCAAACCCTGATCTCAGTGTTTAACACTCTATTTGACAGCATGAGAAAAATTTTAACTCGCATCTATACCCATTGAAATTATATGGTAAACGTCTTACTCGTCAGTTAATTCATCTCTTTAGGTAGTAAAGGGATATAGTATAAAAATCCACAATATTTACAGCACATAGGCCTACTTGAACTAAAATATACATGACAATGACTGAAGAAAAATGCATTGATATTCTATAGAACACAAATGCCGTATGAACGTTTTGGTAAAAATTAGCTGCTGCAACTCGCCACACAAAGTTCAAAGTTTGGTTACAGTGTAATAGTCGCACACAAATGACTTGAATCACTGACCAAAAGTCCGTGATCCTCATTTTTACATTTCCATGTGTCTCGGATTGAGCTATCCAATGACACTTAACTTCAAATATGGCCCATACAAATGTTTTTTTTTTTAACTTTGCAGAACTCTTTGGTAAAAAGTGGAGAATGGCTCCTAAATTTGGCTGTCAGAAAGTAAGAACACTAAAATTAAAATCGCCATTGTTTGAGGTTTCACATGTCTTAAAATCTAAACCCAGTATTGCAGGCTTTTATCAGGCTGCATTCAAAGCTGAATGAATATGATGACGCGATACGAAATTCTGAAAAACGTTGGCAATTTTAATAAAAATTGAAAACCCCTGGCTAAACCAAAACAGTAAAAATCATGGAACGGACAAATAAACTGCAGTAGGCACCCACTTTTTGCTTTTCAACTGCAAAATGCTTACAAGAAAAAACCATTCAAAATAATTTTGTACATAGTAGCCTACATTTTTTTTATTATATGCCTAATATTCCCTGATTTGACTCGCTGAAAACTGGGATGAGAGTAAAATAAATTCCAAGTTTTTCTATTTCCGAAACTGCCAGAATTCCATACTTTCAAAGCCTGGAAAAGGGCCTTAGAAATTTAAGGATTTTCCATTTCCACGCTGACAATGAAACTGCTCTCACTAAGCCATCCCCCCCCCCCCCCCCACATCTACAGCCGTAGGCTAGCCTACACCCACACGTTTGATAAAATTCTCATCGAAAATTCTACTTTGCAGATATAACAGTTCACAATAAACAGGGTACATTGACGGAGTGGAGAATGTTAGATAATAATAAAATGGCACCATTTAGTTTCGAGCGGTCTAATTTTGTAAATTTTGACTATGACTAAATGCAAATTTTTACCCAAAATCTTCGTTGCTGGTGCGAAGCTGAAATGTCAGCAACCTGGGAACACGTGTACATGGGATTATTTGCAACATCCCAGTTTTTACACTCCTAATTCACATTGCCTTAGTTTACTTTTTACTAAGTGATTCCTGACAGTGGCTACAGAAACGACTCGAACCTTTATGGTTCTTTGGCACACTGGCATGATAAAGTTCCAGTAGAGTATAGCTGTTAAGACTAGTGACTTTTCGGAAAGCATTGGATGTTGGTGCATACATCGGAGTATCACAAGTACTTCATGATGCATTTTAAATCACTGGGCGTGCCACCAAGGGTCAATCACTTTCACTACATGTTCTAATGCTGCCAAAATACTCGTTTATGGCACTTTTATACATCAGTCATCACACATACATAAATAATGGCTACGCATAAAAAAGCCTACGCACGCGTCCCCCGCCCTTGTCTAGAGAGTAAACAACACATCATGGCATAATTTACAGGAAGCACAGTTAAGTCAAAAAAAGTTTACTTTAGCACAGAGGACATTTACAGGAAGCACACTACTGCTCGGCACCAAAACTGGAATTATCACAGAACACTTTTATTACAGAAGGCATAGGTTAAGAAAGGCACATATTTATGGCACACAGCACCAGGGCCGTAGCCAGCACCCCCACATCCCCCGCACGTGCGGGATTTTCTTCGTGCCGAGGTGCGCGAAGGGCAACAAGGTCTTTATAGTTGACTACGACATTGAGTTTTGTTTACAAACTCAAGCTTAGTTCCAGAGAACTACGTAACGTAAAAAGGTGGTCAAAGTTTCAAATGATACATCATGCTTTCCAAATCCTGTAAAAAATCGTAAAATCCCACACAAAAAAAAATTTAAAGTTCAGAAGCTGATGAAAAACATGGTCAAAAATTGAAAGCTTGGTACACGCGTCCTGAGAACATAATTTTGTTTGTTGCTTCAGGAGCTGCGTTATATTGTTGAAATAACGAAACTGTAACCACCCAAAAAAGTGCCGATTGTTAATTTAAAAAAAAATGTTGATTTGTTCTTAGCCCCGTAATCATAAAAAAAATACTTAAACTTTGCCACAAAACGCCATCTTAAACTAATTCCTAAGTCTAGATATGGTTACATTATGCACAACGTAAAATTTTTTCAAAAAACCCGTATTTGCAACCAGGAAAATAAAATTCATTGGGGACCGGGATTTTTTTGTTTGTGGGGAAGGGGGTGGGGCAAGCAATTTATTTTAATTCTGGAGGGGGGTATAAAAAAAATCCTGGCTATGGCCCTGCAGAGCACTTTTACTGAATAAAACATCACTACTGGATAGTGCATTCAACAACAGGTTTAAAATTCTTAACATTTCTAAACTAAGAAAAAAAAAACACTCCTAAAGGGCCTTTCAAGCAACACGGTTTAATTATCCCTGTGCATTGCTGTCATGCCTGACGGAAGAGAATTCAGATGTGCAGCTGAAGCCTGCAGCAAATGACAACTGTCTAATGTTTTTACAGTTTGATGTGCGCAACTATGCAGCTAGGCATACGTCAGAAAAATGTCATCAGGTATGAAAATGGCTACAAAAGAACCATGAATGAGAATGCGATGACGACGCATTTACAAGTTTAATAAAGAGTTGTGACAGCAGATTTGCAAATGTGCTAAGCAGCAGGGGTGTGCGAGTAGAATAATTTAATTCGAGTCAAGCCGAGTCGATTTGCAACAGAAGTCGAATATCGTGCCGAGCTCGCGTGCTTGGTGAGTAGCCTATAGCTTTATTTGCACGTTCCTTTTTAGTTGTAAAGATAGTTACTAAGGTGCGGCATAACTGATTGAGTCGTGGTTTCCCAGTTTTAAAGGATGTAGCAGTATGAATACGATTCGAGCTACGGGACTTTAATTGTTAACAAGCTTAAAACCCGAAAGAATGGGCCCAGCACCAGACCACGAGATAAGAGGCGAAACAGAATGGGAAGAATTCTTTGCTTCTTCGAACATTTTGTTTTAGCGTAGCCTATTCTAACATAGCAATATTTTTTTCTAATTGGGTGGTGGGTGGGGCCCTTCAGGCCACGGGGCCTGTTGACTTTGTCAACCCCAGAAGCACAGTAGGTACGCCACTGTCGCACACCCCAGTACTACATGTTTAAAACCCGCTTTACACCATATAGCCTAGTTAAATAAATGACTTCAGACTATTCTCAAGTACCAGTTTTGTTTTTGAGCTTTGACAGTGAAAATAAAAGGTAGACTTCCGTATCCTTTTTTCATTGTCATTTGAGATTTGCAGCAAGTGGTTTTGAGGTTTAACAATGAAAATAAAACGTCGACTACCGTATCCTTTTTTCCTTGTCATTTGAGATTCGCAGTAAGTGGTTTTGAGGTTTAACAATGAAAATAAGACGCAGACTACCATAACCTAATTTCCTTGTCATTTGAGATTCACAGTAGCCTAAGTGGTTTTGAGGTTTGACAATGAAAATAAAACGTAGACTACCGTACCCTTTTTTCCTTGTCATTCGAGATTCGCAGTAAGTGGTGTCAGCTGTGATAGCGAGCGGTAACAACATTGGAACGGGTTTATCAGAAGGTAGTAGACTTTTGTCTATTGTCCATGTCAGTTTGTTGCAAGTTCTGTTAAGGGAAAATTTATGTTATCTTACTGGGCCATTTGCATCGTAGAAATGATAAAATAAAACTTGAGGACTGATCCGATACCAAAACTAAAAAAAAAAAAAAAAACTTAAAAAATAAAAAAATAAAAAGAATTCAGTTGGGAGTGAAAACAAAAACAAACAACAATAAAAAGAATTCAGTTGGGAGTGAAAGGCAAAGTTATTGCCTGAGGTGAACAAAAAACTGTAAAGTTACGCGACCATAAAAAAAAATATAGTATCGGTTGCACGTATCGGATGAAACCAGATCGTGCTGATCCGATACTATACTAGACACCAATACTAAACTAGTACCGGTTTCGGAACAACCCTATAAAACTCACCAAGTTGTAAGGATGTCATACCTCAATATTTTGCCACTGTTCCGAATGGCATCTTCAGGATATTTAGGAACACAAGATATCAAGATTAAGAGTTGAATATGAAGTGGACGATGAAGTGACATCAGCAACTTCATCTTCACCATCACATCTACAGATTTTAATCTTCTGACGAATCCACCGCAGCAGTGGTTGAATATTGAGGTACAACATCCTTATTAAGCAGAACGAGTTTTATTTTTATCATTTCTACGGGTAAGGATGTAAAATATCAGTTAAGTCAATACATGAAGAAATGTTGTGAAAAATTAAACTGATTAATGATTAGGCCATTAAAAAAAAAAAGTTATTTCTCAGGCATCGCCGCACCGCCTCAAAGCTACCGCATGGACCTTTTTTTTTTCTTTTTCCTTGTTATTTACCGCAGCGCTTGCAACAAAATACGATTACGAGATACTGGCCGGAAAAAAAACCATCATAAGCACAACACCAACAATAGGGATAAGACTATGTTGTTGTTGGCGCGGCTTAAAAAAAAAAAAGTAAAAAAATAAACCGCCCGCCCGCATGGAAATAATTTTTCAGCAACTTTCGTTTTTTAAATGGCCTTACTACAGCTTAATATAGTGTTGGTGCAGGAAACGAAATTTTAGAGTGAAGGAAGGTATATTTGCTGTGAAAATTTTGATTATAACTTTATTATCAAATTTTGATCCTGGTTGGGGGAAAAAAAAGAAGGGCTTTTTTAAGCGTAGTTTCCATAATTGATTGAATCATAGTGCTAAACTATCTGTAATGAAACCTGCAATTTTAATGTTTTAATAGTCTTTACAACCGTAATGCAAGCCTAAATTGTGAGAACAGTAGACTATGGAGTAGCCTTACATATCTCTAAACCTGCTGAGGATAACTTCCAGGGGGCAACAGCACATTACCTGCCCCACCCTTATCATCGTTCTGTCTAACTGTAAATCTTCCCTTAATATTTGCGTACTTGTAATTTCGTCGCTCCCCAGCCAACTGACCCCAACAGAACACCAGCACAATCATGGTCACAACATCAACGACAGCAAACGCAACACAAAATTTCATGTAAAACATAAAAAGATTGTGTGGAAAATGCCCTATCATAATAAGCAAGGGAAAGAAACGGCCAACTGGTAAACACAAACTCATACAAACACCCCAACAAGCCAAATACCCAGGCCTCAATGTAAAGGCACCGACCAACACGAGGAGCCCCGTTATTGCGGTAACTCCTCCGCAACTAAATGCTACAACAGCGGCTCCAGTGCAACGTTTGGCGAAGGTTTGTGAAGATCCGCTGGATTTATCTTTCAGAACCCAAATACCCAACAGGAAATGGGAACCGCAGACGAAAACCAAAACAATGAGGCCAAACAGACCACACGCCAATTTCGCGGGGATGCCACATACTGTTGTCTGCTGGGCTAGAGGAGTACGGGAAAGTTTGGTGTAAGGGTGAGAATAGTCGACTGAAGCCATTTTTTAGGTTTCAAAGCAGGAAAATACGTTAAACTTCAGCGGGCTATTTGCTGGAGCTTGTAAGCCACTTCAGTTTTTGAGTTTGGTTTGTGTTTTCAGTTAATGTGTTGGAAAGTAAAATATTATCCCAATCTTCTGGCGTAGGTAGGCTTTGTGTCAAACGATTACAGCACAATTTAACTGTATTGCAAAGCTTCACGGTTATCGTTTTTGTTTACTGCGGGTTGTAGGTTTACAGAATTGAACAGGACTACGCACTTAGCCTGTTGCGCATTGCTTTCAGAGGGGCTTGATCTAGTAGCTGCCCAACACAATACTCAACCGTTTAAATTTTAACTGGGCACCACTACTCAGCTCATCAAATAGATAAAAACCACGATGTCAGGTTTACAGCTCGTTTGTTGTCTCAGGTTACAGTTTATCATTCAATTATTTTTCACACTTTTTGTCACGATTAAGTTAGTCCTACGGTTAGCAACAGTATCCGTTATTTCCCTAAAACGACACAACACTACAAAATCGATAGCTGTTACTGCAGCCTGGTCACACCCATTTGCACAGACAGCTTTAGTTCGGAGAGAATTATTTTTAAACACGTGCCCAAGTTCCACCTTAGCGATGCACGATACTTGCTTCGAAAGTCAAAAAGTTTATATTTACCAACAACATCGCACCTTACAAGCAGAACGAGACAAGACGCGTTTCGTCCAAGATCAGAATAGGCGCTCACACAGTAAAAAGCATCACACCATACAGCCTGTCAACGAAGATCTGTCTAGTACATCTCAGCCCATCGTCATAAAAATAGCATCATGATAGCACCACGCCCAATCAACACCACAGAGATCAACACTTGGAGGTAGTCTCCGTCCCGCGAACCTACAACAAGATTAATAAAAACAAGATTTAACCTCGTCCTATAGATTAAACTAACTGCCACTGAATATACAGACGGAGAAACTTATTTTTTGTTTCATACTGCAAACAAAAACAAGGTTACATGCATGACACTGTTGGCGTAAATAAACAAATAAATACATTGCTAAATATGTGAATCTGGTTTTCAGTAGCGTTAACTAGTATTGACTGTTCGATTGTTCTCGCTTAGTTTAGTTTAGTTCAAATACGGCAAAGTCCGTGACTTGTAGCCATGCCCCGTGGGGGAGTTAATGCTGCGCCATGTGCCTGTCCAACATTGCCTTGAAGCAGTTAGTTGAGCTGGCCCTACACAGATCATCTGGAAGATTGTTCCACTCATCGATTACGGCAACAGAAAAAAAGAATTTCCGTGCATTAAGTCTACAGTGTGGCTTGTGTAGCTTGAGGGAGTTCCCTCTTAAGTTAGTGGTGGTGGCCATCGTAAAGAACTCATTTGGGTCCAGCTTGTAATGTCTCTTGAGAATTTTGAAGCACTCAATAAGCATGCCTCTCTTTCGTCTCTGTTCCAGAGTTGGCAGCCTGGACAGCCTCAACCGCTCCTCGTAGCCCACCTTGTCCTTCATGAGTACACGCGAAGCAAGTCTCTGCGCGCTCTCCAACAACTGAATGTCTCGCTGTAACCAGGGAACCCATGCTGCGCTGGAGAACTCCACAAGTGGCCGGATGAGAACCTTATGAACTCTAGCAAAGTTTTCAGGAGAAAGCCTGGGTAGATGTCTGGAGAGGAAGCCAGCCATTCGCTTGGCCTTAGCAGCAGCAGCAGCACATTGCTTGCTTACAGACAGATCAGACTCCATAATAACGCCCAGATCCTTGATTTGGTCGGTAGCCTTGAGTCTTGAATGGTCCAGATGATAAGGCTTATTCATGTTTTTATGCCTCATATGCATAACAAAACTCTTTTCAGGGTGGAGCCTCATGCCATTGGCGGTGTACCAGGCTTGAAGAAGATTGATATCGTTTTGAAGCAGGTTGGCATTGCTCTTTTCGTCGATCTTTTCAGAATCTTTGACATCGTCTGCAAACTTGTAGCAGTCGCCCTGGAGCGCTGTATGTGATTCACTCGTGTAAAGGGCAAACAGCTTCGGGCCGAGCACTGAGCCTTGTGGCACACCAGAAGTAACAGGGAACCATTCAGAAGCTTCCCCATTGGCGATAACTCTCTGCTCACTGTCTTCTAAAAAGCTGGAGATCCATCTAACCTTTTCAACACTAACCCCGCGGGAGCACAGGTCGTTGATAAGGATGCCATGTACTGCCGTATCGAAGGCCTTTTCAACATCAGCAAAGAAGATGTCTACCGCCTTGCCCTCATCGACTGCCTTCGTCCATTGGTTTCTGGCAATAAGGTGGTTTGTCATGCACGACCTACCGGGTACAAAGCCATGTTGAGTGTTGTCAGATATGCCAAGTTCATCAAGTTCCTGATTAAGTTCAGCCAAAAAGACCCTTTCACAAATCTTACTTACACAAGGGAGAAGACTCACTGGACGGTAGTTCAGTGCTGAAAGCCTAGTTCCTTTCTTTTTGAGATGGGCGTGATGTTGGCCCTTTTCCAGTCTTGCGGTACCAGGCCGTGACTGAAGGACTTGGATAGAAGCATGGCCAGTGGCTCTGCCAGCTTCTCAGCACACTCTTTCAAAAATTTGTTGGGGATGCCGTCTGGTCCACTTGCCTTGTTCGGATTAAGGTTTTTCAGTGCAGCAAGCATCATTGATTTGGAGATACAGGTCTCACGCAGTGGACCATGTACCAGGACAGGTGCAGCCTTAGCATGAAAGACTGTCTGGAATTTGATGCCGAACTCGTTTGCTACCGCTTTCCCATCTTGAATGGTGTGGCCCTGTGAATTCACCAGACTGATGGTGGTCGATTTCACTTCCTTTTTACTGTTAAGGTAGCCAAAAAATCTCTTAGGGTTGCTTTTGATGTCCTTTATGACATCATGGAGCTGATCCCGCTTGTTTGAGCGCAGCTGTTCCACGCTTTGTTCCCTGAATTTGCTGAAGTCCTCTAAACGTTTGGTCTTAGTAAATCTCCGCCAAAGTTTCCGTTTCAGTCTAATAGCATCCAAAATGCTCCTCGGAAGGTTACGAGTACTTCGATGCCTAGGAATGCTTTCAGGGACAAATGAAGCAACCTGTAAATGAACAAGTTCCTGGAATTTCCTCCAGTCTTCGGCAATGCCCACGTCTGAGGGAAAGATCAAGGCCCACTTAACATTTGACAGCTCCTTGTTGATAGCCCCGTAGTCAGCCTTGAAAAAGTTTCTTTTCACACCCTGTTTGATTGTCTCCCCTTTGGTGTATGAAAAAGGTTCCTTAATGGTTGAATACTGCACTCTCCAGAGAATACCCTGGTGGTCTGCCTTCCCCAGAGAGGGGAGTGAACACTGTCCAGAGCCATAAACATATTCCGAAGTGAATACAATGTCCAACGTAGATGGCTGTTGTCCTTCTACAATTCTCGTGGGAAAGTCAATGAGTTGTCCCAGGTTGTGTGAGAGAGCAAAGTCGAGGAATTCCCGTTCGACCTGGCTAGCTCCACACTCGAGGGCTTCGGTATTCCAGTTGATTTTGGGCAGATTGAAGTCACCAGCGCAAATCCAGTTATGCTCGACCTTTGCGGCGACCCACTCCCTTAAATCAGCATTGCTGTTATCGCCGTTGTAACCGCTGCGGTAGCAACAACAAACTGTAGTTCTCTCTCCAAAAATCTTGAAAGTGAGACTAATGCCCTCGGCCAAGTCGCATCTGAAACAGTCAATGTACTCCACACAGATATTGCTGTCAACATAAATCGCAGCACCACCATGCTGTCGCTCTCTTCTGTCACATCTGTACAGTACATAGTTGTCCATCTGTAATTCCCCATCAAGAATGCAATCGTCCAACCATGTTTCAGTCAGCAGCACAAAAGTTGGCTTCATTGGCTTGAAAACCAAACAACGTGGTACATTTATTTTTGTAAGTAGGTTTAGCACCAACCTGCGAGCCAAAGATATTTTTGACTACTGTGCAACAGTCGACTGCGCCTTAGCCAGTGAAATTAGCCAAATTGCTAAAATGAAAACTAAATTTCCAGGTTACTCCTCCTTTTACTTGGAAGTGTCAACTTCGAGCACTGCATGACTCGTTCCTTAAGCCAGAAACTTGGCCAACTGGTATAGTTTTTTCTTTGCTTCGCCAGAGAAGTTTTTACACGAAAGTTGAAGAAAAATTTGTGCCAAACCCACCACCACCTCTAGCAAATTGTTCTGTTACCAAACTGACTCTGCCTAACAGCCATGCCACCCCAAAGCCTAGTGCTACACAAATAACTGTCGCCTGCCCCCTTTCTTCCCAAGCTATTTCGAGCACCCCTAACCCAGCCATAGCACTTCCAAAATCTCCACCCCCTATCCCACCCAAACCCACTCAATCTCTCCCCAACCCATCTCCCAACCAAGCAATATGACTCCTACCGTCGCCCATACCCTCCCAAACCTCAGCACCCCCTACCAGTCATCCGCCTAGCTACAACCGCAACTCACTTTCCTTGCTCATTCACGCAAATGCGGACTCGCTTGCAAATAAACTCGACGAGCTCGAGTCACTACTTCACTCCCATCAACCAGCCTTCGTCTTCATAACCGAGGCAAAATCTAAAACTACTAATAACTTTATGGACATTGAAGCCATCAAAATACCCGATTACAGCACTGTTTTTAACTCGCTTAAAAACCAGACTAGGGGGATTGTGGGTTTTATTAAATGCAACATGAGCCACACTATTGTGAAACCTCCTGTGGACTTCGACGATCTCCTTCTGGTGGAAATTGAAACTCCTGACCGTCAAAACCTCTTCGTTGCTTGCCTGTACAGGTCACCAAATAGCCCCGCAGACAACAACAGCAATTTCAGCGTGATCATCAAATCGTTAGCCGATAAGTATGGCGATAAACTTATACTTATCGGTGACTTCAATCTACCCAATCTGAAGTGGACAGACAAGGAAGACAAACACCTTCTTCCCATTGAGGTCTCCTTCACTGATGTTATCAGTAGCAGAGACCTGGTGCAACATGTTCGTGAACCTACAAGGTTCCGGCAGGGCCAAACACCAAACACTTTGGACCTCGTCCTCACAACGCGAATATGCAGCTCTGTTGTTGACGTTAGTGTATCGTACCCTCTTGGAAATAGTGACCATGCGGCCACTCACGTTTGGATTTCCTGCAAAAGCTCACCTACCACCAACAAGCCTAGAGTAAACATCCACCGTGCCGATTTTGATAAAATTCGGGACACTGTTGCTACGGCCAATCTACTCGAGGCCACGGCCCCCTTGAACACTGAAGAAGCCTGGTCGCTATTACACCGAACAATTCAACAAGCTGTTTTCTGTGCTTCCCCTGCTGTCAGACAGATCGGAAAAAAGAAAAGAAACCACCCCTGGGTTAACAGTTCAGTTAAAGATGCCCTGAAACATAAGAAAAAAAGCTGGGACCGCTTTGCAGAAACCCACTGTGCTGCTGATTATGAGGAGTACAAAAAATCACGAAATGCTGCCACGGGACTTATTCGCAAGTCACGCACGAATTTCGAATCACAGATTGCAAATGCATCTGTCTCTGAGCCCAAGAAATTCTGGAACTATGTTAATCGAAGAAAGCCTCACCACACCCCGGTAGGCCAACTTAAAAACAAGCATGGAGTCCTTATCAGTGATCCCCTCGGAAAAGCTAACGAACTCAACAGTTACTTCGGGTCGGTTTTCAAGCCTGGGAACCCAGTAATTATTCCTGTTACTGCCAACACACCGCAAGCAGCCGATACCCTCAGCGAAGTCACCTTTGAAGCCACTGAGATCCAAAAGCTGTTGAACTCTATTAACACACATTCTGCTCCCGGCCCTGACAGCCTTCATCCTCTGACCCTAAAAGAGCTTGGCCCTGTTATCAGTCCTGCTCTAGCCCAACTCTTCAGTAAATCCATGGCAGAGGGCACTCTTCCAACCATGTAGAAACTTGCACATGTCACTCCTATCCACAAAGGGGGCTCAAGATCCTCTGTTAATAATTACCGCCCTATCAGCCTTACCAGCATCCCCTGCAAAATCATGGAAAAAATTATTTTCAAGACTATGCTTAACTTTGCCATTAACAACAGCATAGTCCACCAGAACCAATATGGAGGGCTGCCTGGTCGGTCAACCACCCACAATCTCATCCACTTCCTCGACAAGATCACAGAGTGGCTTGACAACAAGCTCCAAGCTGATGCAGCCTATTTTGACTTAGCTAAAGCTTTTGACACCTTACCTCACACCAAACTTCTGAGAGTTCTCAGTGATGTAGGCTACTCAGGTGCACTCCTTGCATGGCTTGCGTCTTTCCTCACCAACCGGCACCAGAAGTGTAGTGTGGACGGTCATATCTCTGCCTCAGTGGAAGTAGTCAGTGGAGTACCACAGGGGAGTGTCCTTGGTCCACTCCTCTTCATTCTTTTCATGAACACCCTGTACGAACATCTTCAAAGTGACAATTGTATTTTCCTCGATGACACCAAGATCTTCGCCGTCTCAAACGATCTCGCTAGCACTGCGAAACTCCAAACCGATATCTCCAACATGGTGTCCTGGACGCAAGCCATGGACATGGACCTTAACGAGAGTAAGTGTGCAGTTCTGAGGTTTGGCAGCCAACATCACCAAGCTGACTATCGCCTTAGCCCAGGAACGCCAATGACAGAGAAGAATTCACAACGAGATCTTGGCATCGTCATTGACCGCGACTTGAACTTCTCCAAACACATTCAAGCTGCCGTGGCTAAGGCTTATGGGGCCCTCGCCATCATCCGGACCACCTTTTCAACCCTCCCAAGGAAGACCTTCCTCATGCTGTACCGCAGCAAAGTTCGCAGCATTCTGGAGTATGCAGGCCAAGCATGGTGGATTCGTTTTGAAGAGGACCGTGACAAGCTGGAACGTGTCCAGAGACGTGCCACTAAACTTGTTGTGGGACTCAAAAACGCGTCCTACCCCGACCGGCTTGCTGCCCTCAAGCTCCCAACACTGAATTACCGTCGTATCAGAGGTGATTTGATTTTCACTTACAAGATCCTCAATGGTGAAGATCCTGCGGCCAAGGAATGGTTCACCCTCTCTGCGAGCTCTGCCACTCGGAACAATGGGGCAAAACTCTTTAAGAAGAGATGCAACACGTCCCTTTGCCAAAACACACTTCCTTTCCGTGTGGTTAACACTTGGAACAAACTGCCTCAACATACCATCGAAGCAACATCGGTTCTGCAGTTCAAACAGAGACTGGATACCGTACTCCCTTCCATCATCGCCCCCTACAGTTATAAAAACTGGTAGCTTCGTGGGTACCCTGGTGTAAAAAGCTCTTTTTGCTTGCTGCTGGGTTCTTTTTCATATTCATATTCATATAGTAGCCACAATGCATTTAAGTTCTTGGTACTTGGATTGTAAACCCTGGCAATTGTACATAAGAAACTGGTGTACTAGTCATTGACTGCTGTGTCCATGTCCACCCAGAATCGAAGAATTGTTGCTGCCTAATTGGTTATTGGGGTGGGTTTTGTTATTAGCCCTTGGTTTTGGAGTAGGCTTGGTGATTAGGTCTTCCCCTAATTTATTTCTGGGATTAATGTCAGGCTCGGCTCCTACTGTATCTGCGTCGTCTGTGTTGAAGGGAGAAGCTTCCACGTTTTCTGTCCCTGCTGCTGGGAGAGATGATATGTCTCCTCCCAACTTGGGAGTCATGGCGGTGGATGGGGTGGGGGGTTTGGGTGGGGCTCTTACCACACCATCAAGCTGTGTGGCGGCCTTAGTAGGAGTTGATGCTCTTGCAATGTTCACCTCCGTTTCACCAGAAGACGAATGAAATATTGAAAGTTTTCCCGCAGCCGAGTTGTTGTCATCCACAACTGGCGTAGAACTGGATATCACTTCAGTGTCTGAATGGTCAGTTTCATGGTGGGGCTTAGACCTGCATGCGTATAAATGCCGGATCGGTCCTTGCCACTTCCGTACCTCGATACCGCTGTTCCAGAGCTCCGGTTTCATTACGAGGTCAAGATTCTCTTTCGCTGTTCGAAGGCAGAAGGAGGAGTAGA
>JAHWFP010080725.1:0-104480 GCA_023313725.1 Lithobius niger
CATTGCTCGGTACCAAAGGATTGACTTAAACATGGAATTACTTGCTTACTGAATGCTGGATTTCCCAGCGATAGGGTTTTTTAGCTTTCAAACACACGCATGCGACTTTTTCGGAAATGACAAAGGGAAAATGACACGGGGCGACAATTTTACGGAAGGAGGTAGGCAAGTGTGTGGGGGGAACAAGTATGGGAATCGGGAGGGGGGGCAGGAGTGTGGGGATTGGGGGTTAAAGTAATTGTGTGGGGAGGGCATATGTGATATATTTTGATAAATTTAAAACCAAATCCCAAACACCTGAGGTGCCGGAGGGATGCAGAACCCACACTATGGGAGTGCAGGAAGGGGATGCAACGAGGTGATTTCGGGAGGGGGGGAAGGGCAGGGAAGTCTGACGGGGGGTGCGCAGCAATGCGTGACTATCAGCATGCGCACGGGCACAACTAGTAATTAAGAAAACGCTTAACTTAAAAGCTACTGTTGAGTTAGCGCTCTCGTTAGTGGCTACAGCGACTACCTAGTTGCATCCGGTCTTCTGTGCAGTCCTGCCACTACCAATAGTGAGGCACACTTCTCTATCACGCATTGCAACATATATCTCTATTACATAATCTAAAAGCAGTAACCATCAGAACTGCCTGTTAAAAATGTGTTAGCTTTTAAGCTTATTTTACATTTTATGCGTAATTGTCAGCGTTTAGGCCTAATTTACAACTTTTAATTTCGTAAGTAGCAACTAATGGAGATTTGGATTGTATACAGTAAGCCTATTCATTTTTGGAATACGGTATGTCTCTGGGCACACAGTTACAGTGTTACAACGTAATGCGCAACGTAGCCTATATATATCAGTGGTAGAAGGGAAGGGACAGGAGAAACACTGTTGAGAAAGCCAGCAGTGACTCGTAGCAACTTGACGTTGCCATGGTAACGTGATTTTAGACCTACTTTTCATTTTGTAGGCCTAATTTTTTTATCGGCAGTTTTAGTTTCATAAATAGCAGATAGGCCTAATGGAGAATTTGGTTCGACCGTAAGCCTAGTCATTCATGCAACAATGCTACAATACTTTTAAACGAAGCTAAAATGTTTTTGTTTTTATGGCTGCGTTAACACAAATCCTTAGAATTTCAATTTGACGATGAAATGTTATTATTTAATTTAGTTACGTCGAAGAAGTCTATAGCAATAAGGCGGTAATGATGTTTTAATTAGCCATGTTATTTAACTAACTTTTGACACTGAATCTAACGTTGTAAACAGTGGTCGTCTCTATCTGATACCGTTGCGAAGTTGAAAAAAGCGACGGACGGACGGATGGACAAAGTCGTAGCAATAGTCTTCTCAGCCGGTACGGCTGTACAGAAGATTTAAATTGGTACTCCATTGCCATTCTATGGAGTACACCTGTGGCCGGTGTCACGAAAAAGGACCTTTAAAAGCGGTGTGCGACAAGCCTAAATTGCTTAAGCAGAATACTTACTTATACACCTGAGGTTAAACCGCATCCTAAACAAAGTAGCGTCAAAATGCATAAATACTGCTACAAGAAAAACAAAGCTCATTTGTTAGAGCAAAATGACGAGTCGGAGTGTGGCTCAGTAGCTGAGTTGTAGCGAATTTACTGACTATCTGGAGAACAACACACTGAGCATTAATGCACTTTGGAAAGCGAGGTAGACAGTATGCATATTATTAATGGTGCACAGTTACCACTAGAAGCTTGTAATAAATGGACATAAATCGCTGGAAATAATACTAAGGAAAATTGGAAATAAGCCAACAGCGAATGATTTTCGCTGTTGGCTTAATTTCCAATTTTCCTTACTAGAAGCTTGTGGCTGTAACGCCTCCCTATTTCCGTTCGGTTGGTATCAAACTCATTTTAAGGATTGTAAGTTTACGAAGTCAAGTATCACTGCAAAATCTTGGTCTGGGCAAGTTGAAAAGGTGTTGGGTCTGCTTAAAGTGAAAGTTGGTAAAAGACTGTTGGTAGATTGGTAAAAAAGACTGAGCAGGTAGGTTCAAGCTTTGATATCCTATAATAAACAGCAGCCTTTGATGGGCAAAGATTGGATAGTTATTTTTGATTTCTACCTAAACATTTCGATCTGTTGGGTTTGAGCAACATCAAAAAACTTCAACAAGAAGAATCTGTAGAAGTAAGTAGACCAGCTATCACACCAAAGGCTTTGAAAGCTAAATTTACAGAACTGTTTAAACCAGGGTTGGGCTGCTTCAAGAATTTTAAAGCTAAAATAAAGCTCAAACCTAATGCAGTCCCAGTTTAAGAGTAAGACCTGTTCCACTTTCACTTAAAGAAAAAGTAAATGCTGTGATCAAGCGTCTGGTAGAGATGGGGTTTTTGGACCCTGTTAGCACAAGTAACCGGACCACACCCATCGTAGTGGCGCATAAAGCGAATGGTGAAATTCGGATTGTGGGGCTACAAAACTGCAGTTAACCTGCAACTCGAGTCCCGTCTGCTGCCAAGTTGTTTGGTAGGCTCTCTGGAAGTGATACTTTCTGTCTTACCTTAAAGAAGCGTTTCTTCAAAATGGAGTTGGATGAGGAATCAGAGGAAGCTCTAGTCATTAACACACCCCTTGGGTTACTGAAATTCTTACGCTGCCCTTTCAGGTTGGCTAGTAGTCCAGGTATTTTTCGAAGATTACTGAGAAGCGTTACATCCGGAATTCAAAATTGTGAACCATTTTATGGCGATATGCTGGTTAGTGGTAAGTGCAGGCTTGGACTGGCCATAGTGTCATTGTGCTATGGCACAGGAGCTCTTTCACTATTGGCGCCCCTTGGGCAGTCTCTGAAGCTTCCACCTTTAGCCACCACAAAAAAACGCAGCTTAATCCGAAAATGTTCTGTGTGCTGTAGGTTAAAACAATATTGTTGTAATATAATTTATATCTATATTATTAAAAATTTAGTTTTTATACTCGATTAACTTCACGTACTGCAAAATACTCTGTCGTATTGCTTGACCTTAGTCGCATTCTCTTGTTAAGACACTACGCGCCTATGCATTTCGTTTACTTGTCGTGATGTTGAGAAAGAAAATAGAGAAACTAGCTCCCCCTTTTGAAACAGACTCGTGCAGGCCGCAACGCGAACATTTCAGATTGCAGGCGCTTTCCGCCAGATGCGTTGCTCTCTTTCCATCCTTTTTGGGAGTGTTCCAAATTATGTAACGCCTGAAAGGTGGGGTGGGGGAATTGTGCAAGTATGTTACATTCTGTTATGATGGGGTATGGGGAGTATAACCAAGTAGCTTATTACGTAACACTAATTGTGAACACTAAATGTTTTCTAGTTTTATTTCGCTAAGCTCTACTAGCTAAAATATTTCTCTGACTTCTGTTTACAACTTCTGTGTACCTTTTGGGGATGAATTCCTTTTTATAAGCTGTACTAGGGATGTAACGACCAGTGATTTTGGAGAAATGAAATTGATTTTTATTCATGTTTTCTATAATCATTGGTCATTACATCCCTAGTACAGCTTATAAAAACGAATTAGTTCAAAAAAGTATACAGTTAGTGGGGGGAGGGCAAGAAAATGTACGAAACGAGGATTGTAAAATTCGTGGATGAAAACTTACTATGTGATGAGACACAATAGTCTATGAGCCCAGAAAAACTGAATCTGAAGAAACTAGAATATCATACAATAGGACGAAAAGTAGGGTAGTTTTAGTGTTTTCATCAAGCTAATAAAAAATCCTTTTTTTTTTGTAGCCATCAAAATAATAATGGTCTGACACATAATGCAAAAACATCCCAAGTAACCACATTTTAGCCACATTTAAGCTGTAATTTAGCTGAAAATAATGTCAGCCGAAAACGGCCGTATTGATTTCTAGTTAGCCTAAAATTAGCCGAATTTTTGGCAATAAGCCGCTGAATATTGGGGAAAAAAATACGGCTTCAGGGTAATTTTTTTTGGAAGAAAAATTATTGCTGTGACTTGTGTTGCTTTCCTGGATGAGACCATTCCTCTCAGCAAGAATTTATAAACACTTGCATTCAGTCTCAAAACCTCTCTACTCTCCATTCCTCCCCTTCCCTACACTGAGTTTTGAACCTCTTTTCCTAACCCCAACTTTCTCTAATAAAATGATTCACTAAGTAATATGCTCGTCCCAAGCTAAGATATGCAAGCATCCTGAAAAGGGGAAGCAAATTATCGTGTTGTCTATCCAGTCACTTGTTAACACACTCTACCTGGAGATAATTGACACCAAAAAAAAAGTTGGGGTATAAATTAAACGGCAGAAAAGACTGGCGGAATTACTAAAATGCAGAGAAGCTCGTCTTAAAAAAAAATCGTTTCGTATTAACACCACCAACTGAGGCTAACAGCAGGAAAGTTTTAGTCTTGATGCAACGAAAACAACTGACCACAAAGTAAGATAAAGTAAATTTTGGCCATGTTAAAACACAGATGCAGTGCAGGTCCATCTTCTAGCTACGATTTAAAAACGTATTGGAAGATTACAAGACTGAAATCCCATCCATTTTATTTAAGGAGTATCATACTTAATTTCTGTGTCTCGTGAAGCTGCTCCCTTGTATTTATTCGCTGCAGTCTACATGTTAACTCCAGACTAACAGGGTAATGAGTGTGTTGGCGGGAGGGCTCCAAACCTTTCGAATAAATGTCTAAAACATCATTCGTTTTGCCTTTTTCCTTCCACCATCCACCCACAAAGTAATATCATATCATATCAAAAACCAAAACTGGTAAAAGGGGGCGCCAAGTTCCGAATGGTTCGGCCCTTCAAAGGAGTGATATCAACACACCAAAACATTCACCAAGTTAATCGCACCGCTTAATAGTTCGAAAGTTAAATGAAAACTAGAACATTGTACTTTTGGTAGCAATGTTCAAGTTTTCATTTAACGCCCAAAGTATTTTCGGTGCGATTAAGTTGGCGAATGTTTTGGTGTGTTGATATCACTCCTTTGAAGGGCCGAACCATTCGGAACTTGGCGGCCCCTTTTACCAGTTTTGGTTTTTGATATGATATCAGTCCTTTTTTTTTAATTGTTTATTAGACTCAACTCCACTACCGTGCAGATGTGTAATAAAGTGGCACGTCAACAAGAAATTTGTTTTCCACAATTTGATGCTACCTTTTGCCTACAGGCCGAACCATTCTCAACTTGGTCACCTCTTTATAGGTTTTCGGTTTGGTTTTCATTTTGTTGTAATTTGTTTTATTTCGTTAGTTTTGGTATGTTGATATCACTCCTTTGAAGGGCCGAACCACTCTCAACTTGGTGGCCTCTTCACCAGTTTTTGGCTTTGTTTATTTTGCTTTGTTTTTGGAGTTGCTTTATTTTTCGTGAATTGGACGTGAATACAATTTCTTTGGCAACGTTGTTTAGATTTATCGTGCTACACTAGTGTGTGGCTAGGCACCCACGTCAGTATACACGTTGTCATTGTCAGAACTTTGGCTGTCCAATAGAGACAATGCCGACAATACTAACAATGGTTATAACAATATTTTCGTACTTACGTGCCATCCCACGCCATCCTCGTTACACCCCTAGGCTCCAAACCATAAAAGGTACGCAGTTCGTATCGCACTGCAGCCATGCGTCCAATTTCATAGCTGGAAGCCTTCCCGTTATCTCGGTATCGATGAATTATCACCCTATGGAAATTAACATGGGGATGAGCGGACTAGAATTAGCTAGCTAGCTAGTATCTAGTTATTAGCTAGCTAGCTAGTTACACATTTTCAACGTTATTGAGGGTCTGATTTTGCATTGAAAGCAGCTTAGCTGGCATTCCTACACGAGTTAATTTTTGTCAGGTGGGTCATTGCTTTTGATTTCAACACAATTTAAGCTTTTGCACCGCATTATCATTTATCCCCAAGTACCTGAAATGTGCCCAACTATGCTTCAAAATATAAGACACTGACCCCTGAAGCAGAATATTTTCCACCGTACTGCGACAGACATTTTAAACCTGTAAAATGTACTGCGGGGGGGGGGGGGGCCATTTTGACCGTGGCACACATTAAAAAAAATCATTAAAAATAACTTATTACCTTATTACTTTATTGCAGTACTGTAGCTTACACTTAGGTTAGGCCTAGGCTTATTTAAAACATGGAAGACAATTTGAATTTTCGTAAATCTTGGTGACAACTTTGGAAGTAACTTGCTTCCCAAAATGCTTTGATGTTGTTAGGCTACTAAAATGTTTTTGGTACGAAACCCCATACATGGTGACAAGACTAGCTTTAAGAAATTTCCTTGTACTCTTGTATCCAGCTGGGGGACCATTTAGCAGTACAAATACTCTCTTATCGCTGGTACCAATTAAGTCAATTGCGTTGCAGTCGTTACACCGTGTTCTCTTTTCCAAAACTTTCCCAATTACTGAACCCCAGGATTCATATATGGCTTCTGAAACTGGTATTGTTACCACAAACATCAAAAACTTGATAAAAACCGGCAAAGTATCCTTTAACTCGCACACAGCACGTTTGAAAAATGTTTTGAAACCACAAATGTTACCATCATTTCTATATAATGCAAGTACATTCAAAACCCATTCAACGAATTGCTTGTATTCAAACTACAGGGTATCCTGCAAGTTAACAACTGTAGACAGGTTTTCGTAGGAAAACTTGAATAAATCAATGAACTGACAGAAACTAGCGGCAGAAAATCCATGATGTTTTTCGGTTTGCTTCACAGAAAAGTTGCTTCTTGGGTATACGAGGAACTCAAAATTTAGTAATTCACCCAGTTTGTCAAGTAAAACATCGTTTCCAGTTTGGTTTTCAAAATAGTCATCAAATTTTCCCAGCAATGAAGAAAGAGCATTGTGAAACGATTTCAGATCTGCACTAAATTCTTCTACACTGTCTTGTCTACGTGCGCTTCTCAACAGTTGTGCACTAACTGGAAAATCGGGCAATGGGATGCCCTTGAACATGCATGTAGAAAAAATTTCTGTAGCTTTGGAGAGATTAGAAAATATTCCTGGGGGGAGTGATTTAATGGTTTGTTGAAGATCTGGTAAAGAGTTCTGCAGTGCAAGCATGTTCACAAAATCCTGGAATATTTCCAAGTCTGACTGGAGATTTTTTAGTGCATCTCTATACTCCCAGGGCAGGCAATCCTCTAACTGCACAAGCTTCGTAAATCTTGAGAGTAATGAATACAGATCAGCTGTAATCAAGGCATTGAAAATATTCGATTTAGACAGCAACCTGTCACGAAGCGTAAATAAGTCTGGCATTTTTTCACATGCTGCAACTAAGCTCTTATAGTCACCAAGGAATGTCTGAAAAACACTCTCACAGTATGAGGCAAACTTCATTGTTTTAAAAAGCTTCGGCTTGAAAAAAAAATCACTGAACTCTTTGGAAGCTTCAAACAATATTTCATATTTTTTTCCAGTCATGAACTCTTTCATGGTGTCATGTATGAGGGTGTGTACGTTCTGAATCACTGATGGTATTTCTGCATGTTTTAACATTAACTCTAATCGATGCATTGGGTCCCAAGACATTGGAACATCCCTTACCAACTCGTTACTTAAATGATTGTCAAGCCCCAGAAGTATGTACTGCCTATCTACAGCAACACCAGCCAGGTTTTTTCTAATGAAAACCAAATTAAAACCAAATTTCTTAAGTGTATCTAAAATGCTGTCACACAATCCCTTTCCTGTGAAATCGGTAACAGACTGATGCTCCAAGTAAACACATTTGAAAAGGCAGTCTGAAGTAATATCAAACACAGGAATTCTTAAGCCTACTATATGCCTACTTCTGTGGCCAGTCGTCATTTTGTCAGCAATAATGCCAAAAGGTAAACCATTAGTAATAATGTAAGAGGCAACTTCTCTAGTCAAAACTGTGTAAACATGAGGTAAAAAGAGGCGAGAGAATTCTTTAGAATGGTTTTTCATTCCGATGTCAACTCCAGAATTATGAACTTCAGTAACAATATTTTCGTACGACACATACGATGTATCCAATTTGTAGGACAAGTAAGCAGCTGCTGCACAATTTAATGCATTCTGCTTGTTCAACTCTTGCAGATTTTTATCTTTTTCCTTTTCATGCGAAAGATATTTATCATTTTCTTGGTGTCAGTTTGATTGCTGATGCCGTTTTAAGTCGTATTTTAAATGGCGGAATGAGTCTGGCAGTATTAGGCCTACTTCCGAAAAGTCGTCTCCGTTTGTAGCAAAATCATACGCAAGAGTTATTTTGCAAATCGTGCATAGCATTCTCCCTTCATTTACAGCATAGACGCCATCATACCATTTAACGAGCTGATTAACAGATCGTGCTTCGTTTAACAGCACTTGCTTTTCGGCCGTCGTTAAGTTCTACAATTTCCGTGTTCGGTCCTACGGAAACTACACATTTTTTTACGCTAGAAACATGGCTACCTACACGTGGTTTGTTGGCCATTTCGTCAACTTGTTTGGCTAATTTGTTAATAGTCAACAGCAGCTCCTCCACCATTTGATGTGTAGGCCGACTAGTTTCGTCGGAACAAACAGGTTCGTCACTTGGTTCAAATGTTTTGTTCGTCACTTGCCTTTTCGGTGGGTTTTCCTCCGATTCGTTGGGATCATTTTCGCCGGGCACGTATTCAGCCAAAGCCACATCACCATCCTTGCTTGGAAGAGAGCGTTTCTGCAATAAATCCTGAATACTTCGGGTCGAAATCGATTTGTATTTTGGTTCTGAGCCTTGTGATTCCGTTTGTAATGAGTTTTTAAGTTGTTTAAAATTAGTTCTAGCCCACATGATAAACAAGCAACTCTTTCCTTAGATGGTTTCATAGCGCACGTGTTTGTTAAATGTCACTTCTCCATTCACAGTCTAGTGACGGGACGGCCGCTCACTTGGAGGCTTAGTGTATTCATTCGGGACGCGACAGCATAGCGGCTCTCAAATCTTAGATTACGGTATGCATGCGCGGTGGCAACGGTGAACGAGTAATAAAGTAAAAATAACAAACAACCAAATTAATAAAGAAGGCCAAAGAACAATTGCATCAAAGATGTTATTTGAATTAAAACTATCTCTCCGTTTGAGGAGTAAAGTATAAAGCAAAATAAAACTAAATTTGAAATTTTTTTTGGGAAGTCAACTCAAATCGTACTGCAGAAAGGCTTGGCGTACTGCGACGTAAGGTCGCGCGTCGCGCTGATTCTGCTACAGGGACACTGACGCTATGGTGCCGCACTACTATGGTTTACAACCTTGACAATTGAATTGATCTGATGTTTGTTGTGATGATTGTTGCCTAACTTGGCACGACACACTAGCGTGTGTCTAGATTTAATAAATAAATTAGCATCCAAAATAAACTTGAGTCCCTGACCGCTTAATTATTAACTGGTACACAAATTTAGTACCTCTTACCCAAAATTAAACTTTCACAGTTTTGCTTGTTGTATGGAATGAAGGCAATAAAAGCAACTTTTGGACAAGCTTCTTATCCAGGGATTCCAAAACGCTCATTTGGGCCTTTTGTGCTTCTGTGCGGCGAACTTTGGAGTATGCGTGTCCAATCTGGTCCCTACATCTCATTAAAGACATTGATCACGCTCGTTCATTTCCCCGGCTCTCTGGGATGAGCTATACCAAACGACTTAGAATTTTGGGAGTTGACTCCCTTTTACATGAGCATTGTAACTTTTAATTACGGTCGTTTCTCTATTCGCACCTCATCCAAACCAGGAGTTCATGAGCTAAAACTGGTGACTTAGTCCTTTTCGTGTGATTGTAGAAAATTGTTCTTTTCAAACCGTGTAGTGAATGTGTGGAACGCTCTCCCTTGTGAGGTGGTATTGGGTCCCTCGTTGGGCATATTTAAAAAGAAATTGGCCCAACAAAAGACGATTCTAGCCAAATACGTTAGATGGAACTAACAAAACTCTAACCGTAACTTTTTTGGCAAGGTGTTAGTGGTCTGTGGGGCCCTTTTTTTACTGTTTCTTTTGCTGAAAATTATTTATTTATTGGCGGAGCGAGCGATGAGTATCCTATAACGGACACCAAATTGTAAAATGTTGGTTGGTCTGTTGGTCCGTTGGTTGCACATTTTTAGTCTGGGTGGAGCTCAAATGTATAGTCGGATTGGAAACAAATTTGGTACAACGCTTGATACCCCAGAAAGTGTTGTTGAGCCAAAATTTTCTGTAAATTGAACAATTATTACACCAAATTGCAAAATGTTTGTTGGTCCGTTGGTCCGTTGGTTGTACCTTTTTAGTCTGGGTGAAGCTCAAACGTATAGTCGGATTGGAATGAAATTTGGTACTACGCTTGATACACCAAAAAGTGTTGTCGAGCCAAAATTTGCTGTAAATTGAATAATTATTACGGGAGAAATAGCAAATTTTTGAATTTATTTCTAACACTCACCATTGTACACTGGAATCTTGAATAGTTAAGGAATTCTGACGAAGCATACTCCATGCTTGTGGTAGTCAAGTGAACTTAAAAAAAAATACAAATTACATTTTGGTTGTTTCTTTCTAGCTGATAACCTTTTTCGACGTAACTCAATGAAATAGTAACATTTGATCGTTGCATTTAACCACTACAGGAAGAAAAGAAATGCAAACATAAAAAACAAAAGAATTCCATTAACAACCCAGTTTCCGTTGAAAAAAGGACGCTTGGATAAATTCACTTCAGCTTGGGGATGAAAGTAGCGTTTACACTAGCGATGGGAATCCCGACTACGAAACCTGAAATCATCGTATCAAGGTTAAGCGGTATATTTAAAACGAAATTATAGAGCAGACGAAGTGTTTTTACCAAAGCATGAAACAATAATATGCCTGCATCTAATAGTTTAAGATTCCTCAGTGCCAGGGTAACATGATGTCTCGAATCTGAAACCGTATTGCATGAAGGAATAGGCCTAACTCTCTAACCCAAGTTGTTAGCTGCTACTTACGAAACTAAATCGCCAGAAAAAAATTAGGCCTAAACGCTAAAAATTAGGCCTAAAACGAGGCATAAAAGCTAATATATTTTTAACCTACCATTGTGATGGGTATTACTTTTAGATTATTATAAGAGATTGCTGTTGCAGTTTTAATGGAGGTGCGTGCATCAACGTTTTCGTTGGTGGGAGTGTCAAGTTTTATTCTAGCGGCAGCACTGTGAACCTTTTGAAAGTTGATGGTTAAAAACTATCGTACTGATGATTGTTTGGCTTTCGGTTAAATGCGGGTTTGCTTGGTATACGGACTACACTTTGAACAGCAGTTGCTGTACAGAATTTGGCAATTATTGGCTGCGGCGGCTCAAACAGCATTGGCTATGTGCTGTTTTATTTTAAGTCGGCAGTGATGGCGGTGGGCTGCGAAAAGAGGCTACAAAGAGCTAAACAGAAACTAAATGCTGGAGCAAACGAAAGCATATTAAAATAAAAAATATGATACGTAGCTTAGGCCTATACTTGAAAAAAAAGAGATAAAGTAATAATTCCAGCAAAGAGCAGCAGTACGTCACACCAAAAGGCAAAGAGCCCAACTTAGCCGAGTGAGTATTGCACCCAGAATTTTTAGGAGCATTAACAAATCATTACAATAAAAACTAAATATAAGTGTGAAATGAAGATCTGTTCGCTCCGCCTACAATAGACCCAAAGCCAGTTTCCTAGTTTATTAGTTTATAACTCGTAAATCATGCTCAGATAATTTAAAGAAAGAGCCTACCTAATTAGATAAATATAGTTGTGTCAGCTTGCTTAGGGATATTGTAAAAGTGGCATCGAAATTGATAAAGCAGTTGATTAGTTGAGCAGCCTAGTTTTCAACTGAAACTGGGAAAGCATTACTTTTTTCCTCCAATCACGGATAAATAGAGGCTTTGTCTTTCAAATCGATTAAAGTTACAATGGCCAAGTTGTAAAGTTGGATCACAATTCAATACAACTTATTTGTTAGTCTAACAAACATTTATTTTAATATTCTGTACTCTTAGCAGTTGAAATGCATAGGAAAGCTGTGCAGTTGGAACTGGTATTTTCTTGCCTGTAGCCTATATACAGTACAACTAATAATGTAGTACCGTATTCGTCTAGATGTAGTGTGTTTTAAAACGGTGTGTCATTTTCAATCACTACGGTCTAATTTCAGCCCATTTGGTTTTTTGGGCGAATAACAAGAAATCTAACTACTTACGTTTTCCTCTGTGTGAATTTTTGTAAAAAGCCAAATGTGGTAAAAATAATAATCAATGTAATTAAAGTTGCACCGTTTTGGTGTGCACCGTTTTTTTAGGAATTTCAAGGAAATAATTCAAGCAAGCTACCATTTAAAAACACGCAAGGAACCAAACCAAGGAAAGCCTTAAAAAAGTAAAACCGGACTTATCCATTGCAATAACCTACCAGCTAGTTGATAGCTAGAGGGAAAGCCAAGAAAAGACACAATATGGCATACATTGCCTAAAATGGGTTATTTAAAAAGAAATAAAATTCAATAATATGATGTGTTATTTTTAAAACCTTTGTCCTAAACAGTGCCAGATTAGCCATTGGGTCCACAGGGCTGGTACCAGGGCCCACTGAACCTTGGGGAGGGAGGGAGGGGGATAGTTAAAATTCAAGCTGAAGAAGCGGGGGTAAGGGAGGGTAAGGGTCGTGATGGTGAAAATTTAAGCTGAAAGAAAAGGGGGAATAAAAGGAATGAGTTGGTGAAAACTCATGCAAAAAAATGGGTGGAAGGGGAAGAGGAAGGCCGTTGATAGTAAAGATTCAAGCTTATAAAAGGGGGTAGGGGAAGACGCGTAGATGGTGAAAATTCAAGCAGAAAAAATATGTGTATATTCAGTTACGCATTCATGTTTGTTACCAACAAAATTAAACTGTGACAACCATTTTTAAGGTTTTTAAGTTGTGACAACCGCCCATTTCAATTTACCATGTTATTAACAACCTGCATTGTTCTTAACGTTCCCGTTTGAACTTTCACTGAAATTAAATCACCGTACACTATGTCGTGGGGTGGTGAAGCTGTTGAACGCTATTGCTAACTATACCGCTTGTGTTGTGCGTACTCTATCGTGTTCAGCTTTACAGGCAGCTTCCGTTTATTTGTTTCTGTAATGCATCTTTTGTCGACATCCACCAAGGGATTTTGATGTCACACAAATATCTACTTTTGTTAGTTGCTATGTTAAATTTTCACTGAAATTAGTAAATTTAGTTAAAATTTGACTAAAGCTTTTAAAAACACCCTGTATGACAATAAAAGACTTTCTTTGCACAATTTAAAAGACCAAAGTGGACATGTAAGGGTCGGGGTGGATCACTAACAGCACGCCAATTTTAAAAGCAAATTAGCAAATTTAAGCCAATTCGCATTAGCAAATGCACGTTAAAATGTAAGAAGAATTTTAAAACTTCTTGGAGGAATAAAAAGGAATTAAAAAGGAAGAAATCTGGAATAAAGGAGAATGGGAGGGGGTTGGCTGGCTTCAAGCACAGCTTTCAGGGCGCAATAAGTGTGTCCTTAAATCACACGTATTAAGTTTTTTGCGGAAGATATGTAACGATGGTGCTGAAACCATGTCATTTGGGAGCGAGTTCCAAACTGGCACCACCCTAAGACGGAAAAAAATGCTCTGCAATTCAGGTTATACCAGGGATTTATGAGCCGTAAGGTGATTTCCCCGGGTTCGAGTCTCAGTACTAAAATGAAAAAGTGTTAAACCGACCAGGAGTAAGCAGTGAATAATTTTGAAAGTAAGGATGCGATCAGCCTTCAGAAGGCTACAGTCGCTCGCAACAAGGTTTCGTATCTAGTCCAGGAAATCTTTTTTGTGGATCTCCTCTGAACCACTTCAATTTTGTTGATGTCTTTCAAAAGTCTTGGTGACCAGATCTGGTGTGTGTACGCCAGAACTGGGCGAACACAGACTTTAAAGGCCCAAAATTTGGTTTCAGAGTTCCCAGAGTTAAAGCAGCATTAAATGATTGCAGCCCTGCGATTGGCCAATGTGGTTACAGTGTGTAGTAAATTTGAGGTCATCCTGCAACCAGACACCAAGGTCCTCAAAGCATTCTGTTACGATCTCCAAGCTCGTAGTCTCAAGAATATAGTTAAAATCAACAGTTGTTTTTCCAAGGGAAAACTACGGCATTATGAAGTTGAAAGAGGTAATTGCCAAGTTTTGACCATTCGGAATTGGAGTCAGTACTAAGTTGGAGTCTAAGGCAGTCGTCATTAGGGATTATTGGTGAGTGTAGTTTCAAGTCGTCGGCAAATTTTTCTTGAGAAATAATGGAAATTGGGCTGGTCAAAGACAGGACAAATAGCAATGGTCCCAGAATCGACCCTAAGGGAACACCACTAATGACTGGTGATGAATGGGAAAGAACACGGGCCACAATTGTTAGCCGAGTACGACTAGAAATGAAGGCTTCAATCCACTGGATAAGGTTTCTGCCAAAACCACATCTTTTAAGCTTGAAAATTAATTTAGAACATATGCTAGATTCGAAGGCCTTTTTTAAACTGGCCGTAGACGCATCCTTCCTATGGTTTGGGAGCGTGTCTTATACATACTCTTCCTAACCAGCCAGATAAACCACTTTCATTTGCCTCTAGGAAGCTTACTAGGCAGAGCAGGAATACTTGCATTTTGACAGAGAAGCCCTTGTGGTCTCATGGGGAGTGAAGAAATTTCACCAGTATTTGTATTCAAATCACTTTACCATCCAAACAGACCAAAAAGGTACTGCTCTGGATTTTTGGTCCTAAAAGTGGTATTCCGCAAATGGCAGCTGATCACGTGTAGCACTATGCTTTACAATTAAATGGTTATTTAAGCCAAGCCGTAAAGCCAAGTTGCTCGCTGCCCAACAACCTTGAAACCAGCTGATCTGAAGAACGGAAAAGGAGAACCTCACTCACTCCTAGATGCCGCACAAGAGAATGATAGCCTAGTCTCTTACCGTGGCATTTTGCTCTGCTGTGATTCTATGAATTAGTATTTCGAAATATAGCCATCCAAATATGTCATGAGTTTTCTAGAACTCCTTCCCGTTTTGACAAGATAATTGTTCATTCTTATAATTCAAATAGCTGCATGCCAATACTGCAAACTCAAGCTGAATTGCTGCTTCGTATCAATTTTCCTTATATATCAATACTTCTGATAATTTTACGTGTGTCAACCATTTACCTGAATGCTTGCAAACTTCCTTATTCAAGATTTACAATACTTTCTTTCATTCCACGTTTTATTTATGCTTTTAATATTTAAGCTATATTTATGCCAATAATTTTTCCCATCTATTAAACTATTCCATATTCAAATATGACTTTATTAATAACTTAATTAATATCATAATTAATATCAATATTTATTAATTTATGCACTGATTACCATAACAATATCCCGGATCCACAAATATAAAATTTCAGTATTCCCTAACGGAATTCTGAAGTTTTATTCTAATCTTTGAAGATTCGAATCCAAGTCACCCCAAACTCAATAGTTACAAAGACCCCCTCTAAAGCAAGCCCTTCGAGTTAATTTTCCTAATTAGCTCAGATGCTAGGTAAACCTCCACCAAGAAATGTAGTAAAACCCTCAACATCAGTGGCCCGTGCTTAAAATTATGCGATTTGTGACTTTTAATCACTGAACATTTTAATTTCCCCATTTAAGATTTCTAATTTCACTTATTTAAAATCTTCCCATTTTACCCCACCAAAAATTTCAGTCAATTAACCTGAAAGACTGCCTTGCAATTCATATTGATCCCTTTTAGTTATATTCACATATTTGCATCATCTCCTACTCATGCAAATTATATACTTTTAAGTCCTTCATCTTTACAATTTTTCATCATTTTTCTGCCAATTTACAAAATTAATAACATTTCATTAGATTCATCATTTCATATTTCACATCCTTTTAACCATTTCCAGACGCCGCATTTCTTACATTTTCCAAACCAGAACTATGACTTTCAAATCACTTCCAAATTTCATATTTTCATTCTATCTTTATCCGTAACTTATGCATTATGTATATAACATTCATACTTCCAAAAAAAATAGGAATCATTCCTATTTTCCAACAAAACATTCCAAGCAACTTCATTCTTTGAGCTACTTCAATTTTAAGATCATGTATAGCTTATGGCTTAAAATTCATCACTTTTCATAAATTTGAACTTTATTAGATTTCATTCATTCAGTTCATTAAACTTTTAAATTCTTTCATTCACACACATATCAAATAACACACGTGTAGTAATCAATTTTCCATGTAATCTTCGCTCCAGCTATTAGGACATGCATCCTTCTTATCCGTACTAAAATTGGCTATCCTTGACCAATTTGAAGATACCACCACATAGTTCAGTCACGTGAACAAGCTTTATGCTATAGTCAAACAAAACAACCATATGATTTTCATATTAAATCCACATGTTGTCCTTGAATTTTCGTTTTTGTGCCATATTTTGTATCAGTCATGATTTTTATTTCCAAATCAAAATCATTATTAGTAACATATCTACTTCCAACATCAATCTACCGTGATTCGTGCAATTTCAGAGACGTTCCATCTTTTTAAATCATCTTCTTAATAAATCAATCCATCAAATATCAACCATGAGGTTGTTACTCATGCCCCGCCAACGGCAGTGAAGCACGTCACAAATTCAGTCGCACACAGCCATAATTGAATTAATGAATCTACTGCTTTCTCCACTATTCTTACTTTTAATTATGAACATTAATCATATTGTATTTATTCTAATCAATATGCTTTTCTTTGTGAATAACCACGATTGCTTTTAAATCATCAAATCTATTAAGTTGCTTGCATGATTCTCAAGATTGGTTTGGCACATCCCCGAAAATTCAGGATAACGTAATGCACTTTATCAGTTTTCAATCTTAGAAAATGTTAGTATGTGTTCCTTTCCCAGGGTGCCCTGTCTGCCGCCTTAGACCTTATCACGGCCTGTCTCACGTACTTTCAGCAAGGGCAGTGAGCGACAGTCCTAAGATGTAATCACCAAACCTCTACCCTTGATGAAGTCTTGTTTGAACATCAAAGTGGTAACTTCCTAACACAATCGCAATCCATATCACAATAAGTTTGATTTTTTATTAGTCTCACAAATCAAACTGCGATTCTATACCTTACATCACCAACCCTCCTAACTCTATATCACACTGTATTACAGAGAAGGAGAGTTACATGCATTTGAAAAGGAAAAAAATTCTGTCCCAATTCTGTCATGCAATTATTTTCCCAATTTTATTTCCCATCTAGCCTGTTTTTTGAGGTGTACTAGAATCTTAACTGCGTGCGTTAATTGAATAATCCCATACTGCCATCTCAAGGGACTCTGCCCTAGTTTGTTGTGTATGTCCTTGTGTGTTCTTCTTTCTAATGGGAAAAAAGTCTAACTCAAGTGTCATTTAGAATTCCTTGTTTTAATTTGAGTCTGTAATTAGCTATAGTGTTTTCCTTGACTGGGCCACCGCGCAACCAGTCAATTAGTGTATTTCTTTGTCCCTTCATGCACTGCCGTAGCTAAATCGCACAGTCACAACCACTTACTTACATCCTCACATCCACTCCTCAAGGTAAGCCAACTTATTGGAAAATTGTGTGTAGACTATCACACCAATCAATTATACAAATCTCACATAATTTATCTTTAAAGTTAAATCCAGAGTACAACTTTCCACTAATGCCATTTTATATATCATCACCCCATTACCAATCGTGTATGTGGCCAAACCATTCCAGCCACTTCTTCAACACATACAACCTTCATCGACCGAGGGTGGGGGGGTGGGGGAGAATTTCCCATTTATACTCCCCTTGTACCGTAAGAAACATGTGCATGGATTTACATCAACTGAACAGGTGATTTTGTAACTTTCACTTATCTTTTTATCCATCTGTGTTCCATTTATCTTTCCCCATGTGTGCCTCTCCATCGAATTCTCCACTCACCAGCCACCTGTGTGCCATCATCTTTATGTCACTTTTGCAGTCAGTCAATTCACAGGAAGAAAAAAACATTACAACAATCTTGAACAATATGACTTTCAACATTTTTAGGCTACAAATGTTTCTGTGCACTTTTCTTTAATAACAATTTCAATAAAAATTACATTTTCCCATTTTCTGTGTACAGATTTTATTTATTTTCATTTGTATTTTGTGTCTGTTGGATTTATTTTCCAGCAAGAGGGTGTTTTTAAGAAAGATTAAGACAGTGGCCACACTCCACAGCCATGATTTTGCCTCATTGACCTCAATTTCGTGTCACCAAGGTCTTGCAAGGGATATTTTTGGCAACAGAGGGGGATGCGACAAGGTCACAGCTTCACAAAGGGCTCCACCTGCTCTACTTCTGTGCCCCAAGCCAGAAAGGGGCGGGATCAACTCGCTGTCTTTCTGAGGGTTTGTTTGCAATTGAAACGATGTGTGAGTCATTCACGGTTCTGAATACTAGATGGTCCTTGTACCGACATCATACTGACCTCGATCACTTGACCACTCAGGTTATCCCCCCCCCCCCCCCCCCAATTTCAAAAGCAAGTTTGACAGTTGGTTTTTCATACAAAGTTGTATCTTCACACTGTTTTGACCACTTTTCTTTTTCTGTTCGTCAACCTCAAAGTCATGGCTCCCAAGAAACGCTCTTCACCCACCAAGAAGCGTCCTGTTCCAGCCGCCGCTCGGCTAACTTTCAATTGGATGCCAATTTGCATATGCATTTGTATATTTGCAATTACAGTCCCAAAACCCTGAACTGTTTCATCGATTTGGGCAGTTTTATTTAACTAGTCCCCTAGCCATCCGACGACCGCCGACCACTGAGCCGTACTTCAGTTCCTGTGACCCTGGCAACAGCCACATTTGTTCCGACATGAGGAACCCCTTTTTCCTGACATACGGCTTCACTGGGGAGTTGTTTGAACAATACTATAAGCTCCGGTGCTAGCCCTCGAAACACAACATCTACTCCACGAACAATTTCGCCTGCTAGTGCCCGGATCTACTCCTGCTCTCGTTCCCCCACATACTGGGACCCGACACCCATTTGTCAACCCAGACCCTGCCTCCTCCAGTCCTGGCACCGACAAACCTTGTCCACCCCACTGCGAGGATTGTCGAAAAGAGCGAGGTGAGTTTAAACGCACTTAATTCAAGATTTTCCCCTCAAAATTCATTTTATTTGTTTAATTTTGAACAGATTTACAGCAACTCGGCCTATAATTTTCAAATTAGTTTATTCTCATACGTAACATCCCAAGAGCTAAGGAAATTATCGATAGTTTTTTTCAACTCGAGTGTTTTGGCCCCTATAAACTCACGAGTGCTATTTAGGCAGACATTAATTATCTGCCAATAAATAGCACGAGTGAGTTTAATAGGCCAAAACACGAGTGTTGAAAAAAAATTGATAATTTCCAATAGCTCGCGGGGTATTTAGTTAGAGAATTTCACGTCATATTTCAGTATTCAGCACTCTAAATTTCGTATGCAACATTTAAAATTTTTATAAAAGTCGCGCTGCCGTCCAAATATCGGCGTGCCGATTGGCACTACGGCCGCCAGGTATAAAATTGATATTCGCCGCCGCTGAAGAATTTTTTATTGGCGCACACCTCCAAACTTTTTACTTTAAACAATTCCGTAATAATAAATTAATAAATGCAGTAAATAATTTTATTTTTTCTAAAATTGCAAGAGTAAATAAAAAAAACAGCAATCAAATACGGACTGTAGTGGAGCGTAATAAATTTCAAAACGGTGATCAGAATTTGTTGCTAGGTTGCGTTGACGTTAGGCCTAACGACACAGGCGTATTAACGGGTTTCGCCTAGGACGATGGTTTCGCCACCGACTTTTACGTGTGATTGAGGCGTTGCTCGGTTACGGAAATGAATGACACAGTGCATATTTCGAAAGAAAGGCCCTCCGGACTGTTACTGGTAGGAAAATACATGCTTTTATTTGAAATTAATTCAACAAACGTATCGTAACGTATTAACTGTGTAACGTTTGAAGTGAGTGACTGCCAAAAGCGTATCAACTTCTGAAAGCGCTCGCCATGTTTTGCACGGTTTAGCATTACGCTGCATCGACCAATGAAAGCTGCAGGATATTGCCTAACTGATTTAGTTTTAAATTTAGCCAATCAACATCGACTTACAGTGATGATCATGCAGTAGCTTTTGAAAGCTACTGCGTGATTATCACTGTAAGTCGGTTGTGATTGGGCGAATTTAGTACACGATCAAGTGAGCAAATTTCGGTCAGGGAAATTCTCAAACGTAATATCCCAAGAGCTAAGGAAATTATCAGATAATTTTTTCACCTCGAGTGTTTTGGGCCCTATAAACTCACGAGTGCTATTTAGGCAGACATTAATTATCTGCCAATAAATAGCACGAGTGAGTTTAATGGGCCAAAACACGAGTGTTGAAAAAAATTTGATAATTTCCAATAGCTCGCGGGGTATTTAGTTAGAGAATTTCACGTCATATTTCAGTATTCAGCACTCTAAATTTGGTATGCAACATTTAAAAATTTTTTATAAAAGTCGCGCTGCCGTCCAAATATTGGCGCGCCGATTGGCACTACGGCCGCCGGGAATAAAATTGATATTCGCCGCCGCTGAAGAATTTTTCATTGGTGCACACCTCCAAACTTTTTACTTTAAACAATTCCGTAATATTAAATTAATAAATGCAGTACATAATTTTATTTTTTCTAAAATTGCAAGAGTAAATAAAAAAAAAACAATCAAATACGTACTGTAGTGGAGCGTAATAAATTTCAAAACGGTGCTGAGAATTTGTTGCTAGGTTACGTTAATGTTTAGCCTAACGACGCAGTCCGGCTAAAGACGAGCTTTGCTGTCGGATTCTACGTGTGGCTGCAGGCGTTGCTAGGTTACGGAAACAAACGACACAGTGAGTATTTCGAGAGAAAGGCCTTCCGGATTGTTTTTGGTAGGAAAATACATACTTTTATTTGAAATGAATTCAACAAACTTACCGTAACGTGTCAACTGTGTAACGTTTGAAGCGAGTGACTACCAAAAGCGTATCAACTTCTGAAAGCGCACGCCATGTTTTGCACGGTTTAGCATTACGCTGCGTCGACCAATGAAAGCTACAGGATGTTGCCTAACTGATTTAGTTTTAAATTTAGCCAATCAACATCGACTTACAGTGATAATCACGCAGTAGCTTTTGAAAGCTACTGTGTGATTATCACTGTAAGTCGGTTGTGATTGGGCGAATTTAGTACACGATCAAGTAAGCAAATTTCGGTCAGGGAAATTCTCAAGGTAATTTCCTTACTCCTGTCATGATGACATTAAATCAAATCTTTTAGCTTTTAATTGTATATTTTAACAATTTCCATGTTAATGTTAAATACCATCAACCAGTTTATTTTGCCAAAATCAGTCTGAATTTAATTTGTTTTGAAATCCCATTTACTTGCGTCTCGACACATGGTCCAGTCGCAAGGCAAATCACTGAACGATTTATGTTTCTGCTTATCTTCCAAATATTTATTCCAAAAATGCCATTATGCATATTCCCATGATCCCATATTCAAAATGAACTCACAAATTTCCTTTTAAAGTAAGCATTAAATTTAATCCCACCCTTGTGTTTTAGGCCTATGGTCTAATTGCAAGAATCTTCTTTCAATCTCCCATACCAATTCCATGTATGAATTTTGAAAATCATCTGATCTGCTCTTTAATTAATTTTGTTACCCAAGTGTCCACAATGGTTTCAGTTACAGAATATGCATTTGTGCCATTACAATTTCTAGTATGATCCAATTTTAAATTCCCTGCATTTTTAATGAAACAAAAAAAATGTTTTTTGAATATTTCTAATATAGGAAGTTTGAACCCTCATGCATTCCAAACCAAGTTCCTCCATTTGCCTTTTATTTGCTTACTTTACTTGCCTATTTCATGTCAAATATTCCACAGCCCATGAATTTTCTACGAAGTAAAAATAAAAATCTAAGCCCAAAATCATGTTTTCCTCCTTGTGCCTAGGCAAAAGTCTAAAATCCCAATATAGTTCACCTGCTTATTAAAATTAATTTCATCACGCATCATTAATTTCGAACCCATATTGCTTATAATTTTTAATTCAATCCATCATTCTCCAAGCTCAACCATAACTCATGCAAAATCACGCATATAACCACAACTTTCGTTTGCCACGTTCTCTTTTTCAAGTCATCATGACACAGATTTTAAAATAATCAAAATTTTCGAATTAAAAGTCAATTTTAAAGTCTCAATTGGCAATTTTAATTTAGAAATGACAACATAAGCATTTTAAATGATATAATTTGGTATTACTGCTTAGTTACTGTACATGCTTTTGATTCTTTTCAATGATATGATATTACTAGCTTATGCTCTTAATTGTTACTTAGCTGTGCTTTATGGGAAATTTTCAATTAAATGCAATTATATCACTTTGTGCTTATTTTATGCACTCCCACACTTATGTGTTTTTTATTCAAAAAATCTTATGTTTTTAATAAAATTTTCTGCATTAAGCAATGACTATGTAAATAATTAAAATCACTCATAAACGTATGAACTACGATGTTCTGCAATGGTCCGATGTTACTAGAGCAATGTTAATAAGGCGATGGCAATAGGCTGTATCGCCTGTTCATGTGCGGCGAAGCCTTGTGCCACCCGGCAAGCGTATGCCTGCATGGCGATCGTGCCCACTACCCGGCGTCTAAGCCAAGCCGTCTCCTGCTGCCGACGCTTGTTACTGAGAATGCCGCTATTGCCGAGGCAGTTCCCAGGGACAACCAGTGATTCTCGCGGCGTAGCTCCTGAAGCCTAGGTTCGTCTGATCCTATGACCCATCGGACCTAACCTTCCATAGTCTCAAGAACCATCAGAAATGATTTTTATATTTGAAGGTTAAAGAATAATTCAAGTTACAGCATGATAGCATCTAAAAAAATCTTATCTTGGGGAAAAAATTTGTCAATGTTTAATCCAACCACCCCAAAAAAAATCTCAGTCAAGCCAAATAAGACCCAACTGTAATATTAATATTTCCTTTCTTTACTTTTTATTGCCATGTTTATTTCATTCAGTTTCTTCTAGAATAAAGAAAAGAACAAAAATCTCTGAATTCATGTTAACTCCGATTTTGAAATTCAAATTCTAAAAAAATCGGAGGGGGGGGGGGGGGCTAAATTCCAAAACTCCTATTCTCGTTAAATCCAAATCCTGGCTTCAAATTTCCCGCAAAATGAACCATGAGTGTTCATCCTTTTTTCGGAAAAAGGGGAGGGATTCACGAGAAAACCATACTGCAAACTCGTTTTTCCCTTAAACCCAATTCCCAAATTCCCTGAAATTTCCCAATCATTTCGACCTTAATTTACATCCTCCCAGGATTTTGCCATATTTCGTCCAAAATTTTGACAGAATCTGTATTTCCCGGACCAATATCATTTGAATTTTCTGATATTTGCTAATTACCTGATATCAAAGATACAAAGATTCAATAATTTTATAATTTCATCAATTTTCACCCTAATCTTTTAATCCTTGCTAATTACAAAGACTCATATTTACAGTTGTAAATTTCCATTTTCCACTGCGCATGCATAGTCACAGCATTGTTTCACTTCCCCTACATTCCAAATTTTTATCCCTTTCCTTAATAAAATTAAGGAAACTTCCCAACATCAATTTCTAATTCATTGTGCCTTCAATTCAAAATGATTTTGAGAAAAAAAAATTTTGTTTACATTATTCATACTTCATACTGAACACTAAATTTTCCCAAACGTTGTTTTAATAAAATATAAGTATTTCATGCATCATGTGTTTTATAGATTTCATGCACCAATTTTCTGTCTCCCTAATATCATCTCAATGCAACAGCAAGATTTATTTTAACTTGCTGAAATTTAATCTTATCTGAATTTATTTTAGAATGCCGAAATTGGTACGGATGACCTCCCGGAGGCCCAGGAAGCTCCGGGGGTAGTAGCAGTGGTGGCACTGGCTTGAGTGCTTAAAAAATCCCATTTTTCCAGGGTCTTACATCGCTTTTAAATTTTGTTTAAATAGTTAACTTTGATTTTATTTGAACGGCCGAAAGAAAAAATCATTTTTATAAATTGCCTGTTTTAAATTTATTGCTACTGTTTCTGCTGTGCCCAATTATTTGCTTTAATTTCCAGACTCTTCACAACATTAACAATATTATGCACTGATGAAGCCGCGTCACTCCTAGTTTCCCCAGCAGCCCACTGAGCTTGCTAGAGAAACTCTAGTTTCGTTTTCTCTGTTGCTAAGCAACGTCTGCCGCTGGTAAAACCCGGAACGCTGCCGTTCATGCACCTTACATAGCAACACGTTTTGCTGTTTGCGTTTGCCACCATCTTGTATTTTCCTCCCAAACAGCCCAACATGGATTGCGCTACTCATCGCTACCAGCTTTTGATTCCTCGATCTGCCTATGGAGCCTAATTTTAGGTGTATTTCTACTGCTTCTAGTGTTATAACTATGCGTTGTCCCACGTTGCCTTTGTAATTCCAGTTCACACTCCCAATTTTTTTTGTTAATTTTGAAAATAACGGCCCAATCGTGGCTCTACGTATTTGCATTTACGAGATAGCCTACTGACTACATCTAAATTGTCAGTATTTTTGTTACCTACTGGGGCTTCGTTTTCAGTTGACGATTCAAAAGCTGGTGGACTTTTCTCCTATGCATGATCAAGAGGATCCAATAATAGATTAGCAATGAATTCTTGTAATTTTATTTCAGTCACCGACAATTCCGCATTAATTTGCAGTGATACATCGAGATCCAAAGCACCGCTAAATGGTACAGGTTGGTTCGTACCCTTTGCAAAACAAGGGTAAATTTGGTTTGAACGCACTCTGATAATTCTGGCTGGATCCAAAGAATACATTACCCTTACTATTACTTCATTTATAAATTCCATTATACGCCAGGGCCCCGTCCATACTCTAAGTAATTTACTACATACCTGCCAATTAGGGCAGTCCAACTACATACTAATACATAATCGTCTGTAATATAGGAATACGGCCTTGCAGTTTTATTATAGAAGGTCAGAGCGCGTACGATCAATTTCCAATTGTGCATTCGTGCAACCTCGAATGCAGCTTGCAGCCTACCCCAGCAAAAATGAATCGTGGTTTAAGCTTGGTAATTTAGGTATTACCATGGTAGCACCTAAGTACCCAAGCTTGGGTCAGTGTTATCATGGTACAACCTGCATATTTTTTTTGTAAACCATGGTAACTAACCCAAAGTGATTTCAACCATGGTTCATCCTCAGTCCAGCCTTCGATGAAAGTATGGTTACACAAAGGGACATTATTCAGCATAATATTACTATAATATTATCAACGTGCAAGAACTTTAAACTCATCACGATCTAGATAGAAAGCATAAGCCACCGTGATTTATGAACCTTGATTAATCCATGGTAAGTAACCATAATTAGATCATGGATACATCTACATAAACCAATATTAATTGATGGTTATTGTCTACACATAAACTGTAGTTTTCCTCTATGATTACAGTTATTTAATGTAAATATAAATAAGGTTTACCTATGGAAAAAAATACCCCAACCTCAGTATACATGGTTTCTGCACCATGGAGAAATCATGGTTTACTACCATAATTACACGAGAGTTTAACAGTCAAAAAACCAAAATTAAATGAAGCAACAAAACATGAAACCATGATATACGGTGGTTGGTCTACCAACATTATAATCGACGTTACACCATAGTTAATAACATGGTTAACCAACTTAAAAATACAGTTTAACCACGGGGCAAAATAACCCAACCTTGGTATCCATAGTTTCTGTACCTGATTTCATCATGGTTAACTACTATTATTATTCTGCTGTTTTACCATTGTAAAATCAAGATTAAATGAAGTATCAAAATATAGAATGCCTTTATAAAACGTGTATTATCCCACTGTTGTAACATAACCAAAACATAAATACAATTTCATCATGGAGCTCCACCTTGATTAAATCATGGTTAACTACCATAATTATGCAAGTGTTTAACAATTGTAAAACCCAGATTAAATGTGGTATTAAAATATAAAACTTATACATCCTGGATTAGTCGATCCTCATAAAACCGCTATTACCCAATGTTGATAACAAACGTTAACCAAAATGTAAATACAATTAGACCATGGAGCAAAACAACCCAACCCTGGTATCCTTTGTTTCTGCACCTGGATTAAATCATAGTTACTACCATAATTATACATGCGTTTCACTGTTTTAAAACCAAGAATAAAAATATGGTGAAAATATAAGTATTCTTTTGTTCGTCTACCTACATAAAACTACAGTTATCCCATCCATTAATGATACCGTGGAACTCAATCTTAGTATCCTTGGTTTCAGCACCGTCATTAAATCATGGTTAAATACCTAACGATTATGCAAGTGTTTCAATGTTTTATTACCAAGAATAAAATTGAAGTGAAGAAAAATGCATCCTGGATTGGTCTACCATCATAAAATTGTTATTGTCCAACAGTTATAACATGCTTAACCAAAATATAAATACCATTAAACCAAGGTGTAAAACAATCCAACCTTGGTATCTTTCGGTTCTACACCATGATTAAATCATGGTTAACGACCATAATTATGCAAGCATTTCACTGTTACAAAACCAAGAAAAATGACGAGGTGAAGAAAAGGAATCCTTGGTTGGTCTACCTACATAAAATTGCGTTTTTCCACTAATGATATGGTTTGAAGAAAATACAAATACAGTTTAACTAAAGTGCAAAACAACCCACTTTCATAGCCATGGTTTCTGTACCTTCACTAAATCATGTTTTTTACCATAATGATGCAAGTATTTTACCATTATAAAACCACAATTACATGAGGTAAGGAAATATAGAACCATGGAACATTCTTGGTTGGCATACCTACATAAAACCTCCATTAGTCCACTGTTAATAACATGGTTAAACCAAGATTTAAATACAATTTTACCATACAGAAAGACACCTTACCTTGATATCCGTGACATCTACACTTTGATTTTAATCAGAGGACTAACAAACTTGATGCCTTTACCTTCGATGCTTTGGTAGCCGTACCATGGTTTAACATAGGTTAAACTAAACATTCCCTTAGAATTACTATGGTTTAACATAGGTCAAACCATTATCTGAAGATGGTCTACCATGCTTAAAAAGAGGTTTGTTCATCATTATACCATAGTTAAACATATGTATGTAGGGTCAGCTCATTATAAAAGACATAAAAAATGTGACATTATGACACGTTTTAAATATGTACAGAAGTTAATTGCTTATAAAAGGCTCGCACTGCCAATGCCAAGTAATTGTTTAAAGACAAGCAATAACTTTAACGTTTAATGGTTGTTGTCTATATAAGGCTGATCCACCACTGCAAAGCTTGTCAAGCAAGCTAGTAGTCAAGCAAGTACGGATCACAGGCAGGATATATTGTAAGGTTAGCTCATAATAGATTGTATTTGTATAGTGGTAAGTGCAGTGCATTGTGTATAGAATATGTATAGGTAAAACTAATATACTTCTATAAGCGACTATAACAGCAGAATGATTATGACTAGAAAAATTCTTTTTTTTTGGCAATTTTGCTCTACCATGCTTTAACATAGGTTGTATCGTAACACACTAAGCATTAAACGCTAGATATTTTTAACACTAGGCATTGGTACTGTTGATTACTGCAGGCTTAGCATATTTCAGTGTAGGTTTAATCTGCTTCTACCTTAATTTTACTTAGGGTTCAACTGTGCTTTAACATACATTAAACTTTAAAATGATTGTATTTTAACAGGCATCAAACCATATTTTAACATAGGTTTATTGATGATTGTTCCATAATTTGATCTAAGGTTTTAAGCGTGCTTTAACAGAGGTTTGACCTGAGCCACACTACTGTTTTATTGTAATGTTCAGTGTAGTTTTAACTGTATTTTTACATAGGTTAAATTAAGGTTACACTTCAATCTAGCTCATGGTTCTAACATATAACAAAAGTTAAACCATGGTAAAACTGTCCAACTTTACCATATTTAAATCATGGCTGCACCATGGTTCCATGGTAACCAAGGTTTTGGAACCATGGTAAAACCATGATTCATTTTTGCTGGGGATATATACTCTTTAGATGAACAACGTAATCGCATAGTCATAGAAAATGTTAGGTGGCTCAAATGCCTGCTATGCGGGTAGCCTAAAAGCTGACCCAAATTGTAAATAATGGACTGACAATAGGGTAGCACTATTCGGGGAAGCGTTCAGAGAAATGCATACATGTCCAGGTACCTACACCAGTCGTTTGGGCAATACGTGCCATAATTTTACGCAAAACTCTCTCAATTTTCTTGTTAGTTGCTTCAACCAGCCCACATACGTGGATCATATTAGATGTGAAATTTATTTGCTTTATTTGAAATAAAAGCGTAAGCTTAGCCATCACAGTATTTAGAATTCCGTACCGCAGTCATTGCAGATTTGGTAGGGGGTACTAACTTTAGAGATTAGTCTAGTGAACAATTTTCTAGCAATCGTATCCGCCTTTTTATTTTTAATCAGTACTGCAATGACGTAACTCGAGAGTCGTCCACGATGCTAAGAATGTAGGAGTTTTGATAACTGCTCACTGATAAGGGACATAATAAATCCAAAGACCATGAATAGCCTGGCTTCTGTACGGTTTGGTATGCCCTAAGCTTAGCCTTGTAAGGTTTGTTAGGCCTCATAAAAGCCTGACATGTCTGACACAATTTCACATAATCAGCGACATTCGCATTCATTTTAAACCACCAGCAATGTAACTGAATTAAATCTAGAGTCTTTTGTCGGCCAAAATGGCCACTGCAGGGTGCCATACAAAAATTAATTAGAGACCCAGGAATGCACATTTGGGCTATGTTCCCAAGCTTACCCTGCTGAGGAGTAGCTAACCAAATCCTATACAAAATACCATCATAGTCCATGAAAAATATGTTCCGTTTATTGGTTGCATCTAAAAGCTCTTCGGAACACTGATCTCTAAGGAGTTTTACGATTTCACCTAGATAGGGATCGTTTCTCTGCTCCACCGCCAGGTGTGCTCTAGTCCAGTCAGGAAATTGACTTCCCAACACAGCGATAGGAATCTCTATCCTAGAAAGAGCGTCTGCTACCGCAAGTAGCTTTCCACGAGTGTGACGTAAACAGAATTTGTACTCTCGTAACCTTAGTAATAACCTCTCTATTTTCAGAGGTAAGGATGATGAATTGTACAAAAATAAAATCGCCATTTGGTCCGTAAAAAGGTAGAACACCTTACCTAAAAGATAAATTCGAAACACTTTGATTGCGTGCACGATCCCAAGCATCTCCCTCATAGTTGTAGTGCCTTTATGCTCAGCCGGAGTGAGTGTTCGGGAAGTGTAGGCAAGTGGATACTTAACACCCCCATGTATCTGAGACAGCATGCCTCTGAGAGCTACATCTGAGGCATCAGACTCTACATAGAAAGTCTTAGTAAAATCTGGATGCTTCAAGGCAGCAGCATTTACCATAGCCTTCAAGTTGTTGAAGGCCCTATCTTCCACCTCACCCCATTCAAACTTACAATTCTTCCTAGTCAGCATGGTTAAGACCAAAGCCTCCTGAGTGAAGCCCACTACAGGTTTTCTATAGTAATTGCATGGGCCCAGGTACTGACGTACCTGTTTAGGATTTTTACGCATCGGATACTGTTCCATAGCCCTGACCTTCTCTTTATCCAGATTTATGCTATGTTCATGTATGACGAATCCCAAAAATTTCACCGATTTCCATCCAAACAGACATTTTTCAGGTGAAAGCTTCATCTTACTCTTGCCTACAAGCTCTAGTGCCTTGTCCACATGACTGATGTGTACCGAAAAATCTGGACTGGCAATAAGGCTATCGTCTAAATAGAAGGTACAGTAGATTCCTAATATGTCAGCAAACACCTGCTGCGCTAAGAACTGAAAATGTGCTGGAGCAGTTTTCAGTCCCATTCGAAGATGCTGAAAAATCCAAGATTTCGAGGAGCTATTAAAACTTACCTTCTGCATATCTTTTTCAGCTAGTTTCAGCTGATAAAAGCCAAAGTCTAGACGACTGAAATACTTAGCGCCACTGAGATGAACCATGATCTCAGTCACAGTTGGTATTGGAACACTAATACTTTCAACTGTGCTGTTAACTCTACGACGACTCTAAAACCAGACGGTTTTCTACGAATTAGAAGGCATGGCAACATCCAATTTGATTTTCCCTATTTTATGATACCCGCCTTCGCCATTTGATCCACATATTCATCCAATATAGCCCTTTGATAAAAAGGAACTCTATATAATATTCAACGCACTGGTTCTACGTCACCTGTCAATATCGGAATTTGATACTCCTCATAACACCCTAAATCAAAATCGTGAGTCGCAAATGTAGCTTGGTGGGTTTTTACCGTGTCTAAAAACACGACCCTCTGTTCCTATGTTAAGTCAGGAAACGTAAACTTATGTTTTATTTTATTCCAATCCTCCTCGAACTCTTCCTTAGAATTGGAGGGGCAAGCTTTTGCTGGGGGTGCACCTAACCCCTCTGCAGCGCTCCCTCCCTGAGCTGCCTGCGCGTCAGCTGCAAATACCTTGATAGGTCTTGACTCGGCTGAAGTCACGTTTGTCAGGTTTACAGGTGGTGAATCCTCCTCATAATCAATAAGAGCAGTCGTGTAATGGCCAAGAACCGTCCCCGCTTTCAGTTCTACGTCTGCCCCACTCAGATTGATACACATAATCGGCAGAGTACCGGTGGGACTAGTGTTAACCAGCCCACGTGCAATACAAACTGGAATATCTTTATACTTGGTGCGAATTCTGGAAATGGGCAATGCAAAATTCCGGTTACACAGGTTTCTGCATCAGCCGGAATGATTCATCCCTTAATAAAAACACTTCCACGTCTACATATTGATGCCTAGGTGTGCAATTACATGTAGAATGAGGATTTTCCTCCGAATCCTCATCTTACTGTACGTTAATCATAGCAATATGAGCGTGATTAGGCCTGTACATTTCCCTATCAATGATTTCCTTATTTTGACTATAATTACGCCATGCTTCTTCTGATGTAGACGATAGCTGAAATTCCAACACACCTATCTTTAAAACATTATCAGCACTTTTTATTGATACAGCTATGTCTTTATTTAACATAAAATCAAACCCATCAAGACTGGAGTATCACTAAAAGTTGTCCAGTACTATAATAAATTCCTGTTCTACTGAAAATTCACATTTTGAAATAGTATTAATAATTTTCCGCCCTGTTCACATCTTCTTTTGGCCCACCCCAATTAAATTAACTGGAGTTTCCACGTCAATTAATTCCTAATTTATGTTACTAACTGCCATCAATTCCTTCGCTACCGAATCATAAATCAGCGTTAGTGATGAACCTGTATCCGAAAATGTTCTAGGCTCTAGGAAGTATTTCAAAAACTAAGTGTTGCTTTGAAAATGGAACCTTTGTTGTGCGTGTGTACTATGAACCGAAACATTTTCGCCAGAGATCACAACATGTTCTGCGCCACTCTCAAGGTCAGTAAAGATCCAATTTTCGTCTCTAGTTGCTATCTCTGCCACTAGATTCTGCTCGCAGTACCATTGCGAGCTAGGTTTTGCCTGAGCGCTCGCGAGCAGATTGCCATCCTCGTTTATCGATTTATTTTTGACTTCGGGTACAGTAGGCCTCCCTTCACATTTACGGTCTCAAAACATTAAACAAATTGTTGGATCATCTACCCCATCAATGGTTGGAATTCTATCCTTTCACTTTTTCTGTGTTATGGCCGGAAAGTTCAACTGATTTACTTGTATCAATTTCTACTTCTGTTTTGAAAAATGACTCGTTTGTATGTTTAAACTGTACCGTACGCTTTTTGCCTAAAAGTGCCAAAACAACAGGTGTATTTGTATCGATACTGTTTAATTTGGAATGAAAAACTGTCGAATCAATTCCGTCTTCAAATAAAGGTATAACTACTGAATCACAGTTTAGGCCATACTTTTCGTTAACTGTTTGTAATGCTGCATTAAATTCACCTGTTAATTCCAAACTATTTTCCACTGAAGCCACAACCTATCTAGATGAAATTTTATCTCTGCTAGCATTCCATCTGACAGAGATAGCAATGCATCTGCCTGACTACATGAAAATACTCGTACACAATTTATACTTTTCCCCACCGACTGATGATTTGGTAGGAATTGTGGCATGAACAGCACTGACATTAATGTCATTAAGTTGACTGGAAATTTGTTGCTGTTTGCCCTGTAGCCTTAGAATCCTGCTTTCTAGGCTATTAACTCGTTTTTTGAATGGTTATCCCCTTGTTGACTGTCCCCAGTGCTTAAATTTGACTGCACCGCCGAAACCTGATTTTTCTAAAACCCATTGCTGTTGTTGTACTGCCCAGAATTTTGTTGTTGTTGGTTGCGATACTGTTGGTTTCCATTGTTATGTTGATTTTGCCTTTGACCACCACCAGTATTGCCACCACCATTGTTTTGTTGCCCATCACTTTGCTTATATCTGCTATTAAACTGTGAGTTATCCCTGTAACCATCATTCCCATTATTTCCATTATTTTTATTTCCTCTTCCACCTCTATAATTTCTTCTTCACCTGTAACCACCTCTGTCACCCGTATAATTATTGGTATTTTGAGCTGTAGATTGTCTCCCATTTCCAGACCTATTCTTATTTTTCTGCCTAAGATGAGCTAACTTTTCCGGTTTTGTGCGACAGTCTCTTCTTATGTGTCCATTTCACAAACACTTATAACAGGAACAATTTTCCCCCTGATTTGGACGAACTGTGTTGACCCTAGCTATCTTAATTCATATTTTTCTCCAATTTCTCGATCTTATCTACCAAGGTACCAATTGCCAAATATTTACACCCAAATCTGCCTTTTGATTCCCATTAGTTGTCTGCATTTCCCCCTTTTTACTAGGCTTTGCTTTGTCCCCTGAAAATCCCTCCAAAACTGAACGTTTCCAAATTTCCTCATTATCCATTTCCCTAAACGACTCTGGCTTCCAAGATGAAATGTGCACCTCCAATTCCGGAGGAAGTGCATGGTAAAACACACTACGTAATCCCTCATCCTTACATCTTAGCTTATGTTCACTGTCTACTGCACTATCCCCTGGTTTAATTAGCCTGACTACCGCTGCCATGGACTCCAATCGAGAATTACAGGTCGGATTGTATTTTCCATAAGAATTAAAGGAAAAGTGTGCATGCGTGTAGCAATTTTAAAAGTTGCCAAGACAAAACCTGGACACACAACGTAACAAGTATCAGCGATACGAACACGGTAAGGCCTTGGTGTAAATTCACAACCCATCATGAACAAATCCTTTTTTAATGATACATTTATATAGGAGAGCGTGCTACCACTGTCTAAAATGGCGTCTGCATTTTCCTTTCTAAATTTAAGCACAAAATAAGTGCATGGCACTGGTGTTGGAATTACATGCTCAGTTTTAAACGTTAGGTTAGGTATGGGCCGGTTTCGTTCACAAATACTGCCAGCACCAGCATTACTGGCTAAAACTGGTTGGCTTGTTGGTTTTTTGGTGAAAAGTCATGCTGTTAACATCTAATTCGTCATCTAGAATTTGTGCTGCCGTATTACGACGAGAAGGCATACTAACGGATGCATTTACACGACAAGTTTCAGTATCATGCGTGTTATTTCTAAATTTTGCGCAGAATTTACTTTGCATGGGATTCGTACTGTCGTTGTAACCACCACGATCGCGGTTATTAAAATTACCACGTCCGTTTTCACGATTACTATTGTAAAACGAAGCTCCATTTCTAGTGTTATTACCTGTCGTACTAGTTACTTGTTCATTGTTTGCCTTGTTCAGACAAAATTAAGACGCCCAACCTTTAACACCGCATAAGTTACAGGTATATTTAGCATCAAATTTTGGTTGAATTGAAAACTACTGTTTCTATTATTAACTTTTCCACGAGACATACTGTTGCTTTTCCTGGTATCGCTATCTTGGTTGAACTGAAAATTTCTAGATTGAACCCTCTGATTAATATTTTCTAAGAAAATTCCTGACATTTTAAAATTAATTAAGGATTTATAATCCTCATCCTCATTAAGTTTTACACCCGTATTGGCCAAAATCTTTGTACATTTTGTAAAATGTTTAGTAAAACTTTCATTTTCTTGCATTTGTAAATTTCGAACTTTTGAAAGTAAATTATAACCATGACAACAAACCTGAAATCTAGCTAAAAACATTTTATTAAAATTTTCCCAACCTGAAAAAGATTTATTTTCTAAAAACCAATCCACAACTTCACCAGTAAGCCAAGATGGTACTGTTTTATGTACAAATTGGATTTCATCAATTTCCCCAACTTTCAAACTTTGTTCTAGTTTCTTAAGAAAAGTTGCTGAAAAAATTTTTATCACTAATACCATTAAATTCTTCTATTTATAAAGTTTCTAATTTTGGCATGGGGATTAAGAAGTCATTTTTTTTTAACGTGAAATACTGGGTTTTGGAGAAGGAATACCACTGCTTACTGGATTATTGCTAGTTCTCATAACAGGAGTATTCAACACATTAGTTGTAGAGGTAGACAGATGAACTGGTGTCACATTAGTAACTACTTATGCACTAGAAGTCATAAGTTGAGCACAACCCTGTAGAAAATTTACTAATGAGTCAATTTTTTTACACAAATCCAGAAGTAGTGGATCACTTGCAGAAACTTGAGGTTGAAGCTTCTTAATTTTCGAAAATGCTGGTGGGGCTTGAATTGTTTTTGGTCTTGCACCAAGACAAGTTACTACTGTTGAAACAAATGAAGAGTTCCTGAAAGTTTGAAGGTTTGCCTTATTAGTTTAAAAAGGATTCAGAATGAACTTGTCCAGACACATCTGTCCAAGTCAGAGTTATTGGAACAGGAGCTGTAGTTGAAGCAATAGGTTGAAAAGCAGATGGCAAACGAAATCTTGGTGGAGTTTGAAATAAATTCACCATTCCAGCGACAGTTGTTGAAATGTTCAAATCTTGCGAAGGTGAAGTTGTACTAAAAATAGGCAAGGTTGGCGTTGCCGGTAGAATAGGTTGAAGTGTAGGGCTATTAACGCTGGAAGTTGGAGAAACTACAGGAGAAGTTGTATTTGGAAAAGACATAATTGGCATTGTTATATCCAAATCATCCAAAGATAAACTTCTTCCACTAGCCCTTCTTGTTCTACCAATAGTATTAGGGTCATATACAACAGGTACTAACTGTGGGTTAGCTCTGGTTGATCAAATAAAGTCAACTTAATCCTAAAATTGTTATATTCACACAAGCTTGAGTGCAAATTCATCACTAAAAGTCACTGGAAATTCAATAGCAGTGTAGGCTAAAACTCAAGGCCTATACCTGTCTACTAATTGAAAATCTTCAAGGTTCCTATTAATGTTGCTATGGCCAATATTGTGTAAAGCTACTGAATGTGTCTGTTGTCATAATATTATTGCTCTGTATATTATTTGAAACTGTAACCTGAAGGTTGGTATGGGTTCTGGGTACTGCTGATGATGATCAGGATGGAGGCACTGGTGCTAGAGGCTCATGGTCTCTATTGTGACTCCACCTGTGGTGTGATTTGGTAACTAAGCCCTGACATAAAAGGGGGCTACACAGGCAGGAGCTCCTCACCCTGGGAGCTGAACCCAAACCATCAACATCTCTAAGATGCACTCTAACTTAGTCAACATCTAGAGCAGTCCCCACTGAACCCAGTCACCATCCTAATGGACATAAGCCCGTGTGGTCAACCCTGTGAATAAACCAACTGAATCCAACTTCAAACCGTTTATTCATCTTACTGGCTAGGAATAACTGTTGCATAAGTGGTGCATCGGCCGTTTTTGGGTATTTTTACCATCAAATTACAAGAATTTTTGTTGATTTTACTGAAATATCAAGAATTTATAAAGAAGAAGATTTTATTATCCAAGCAGGACTTGCCCAGACTTGTCTGAACTTGTAGCAGTTCCAAATATAAGAACTTTTAACTGTGGTTATTTCTTCAGCATCAATTTTCAACATCCTAATGTGAGTATTGAACTATAACAGTACTTTTAGGGAGATTTAGCAATAACTTAATTTACTATTGCTCAAGAATCGGAATTTCAGAACAGTCAAAATTGAAGTGAGGAGTTCCTGGCTGTGCAGCCTCCTTTTATGTCAGGGCTTAGTTACCAAATCACACAACAGGTGGAGCCACAATAGAGACCTCTAGGACCAGTGCCCTCTCCTGTGGCGATATATCATCATCAGCAGTACGAACCCACACCAACCTTCAGGTTACAGTTTCAACTAATAAACATGATTTAATACAGAGCAATAATATTATGACAACAGATAAATTCAGTAGATTTACACAATATTAGCTATAGCAACTTACTAGGCCACATTAATGGCCACTGGCCCCAGGCGACCCTTCTTAGGGTATCAGTCCACGTTAAGCTACTGTCAGCACGGTGACGAGAACTGCCCGTTGTAGTTCCCCAACTCTAACCTCAACTCACTTGACACCTACGTTATAATTAGAAAAATGGCCAAACGGTGTTTAAATTAATTTTGATTCCTATTAAAATAATACTCTGATTCCTGCTTGCTTAACAATAAGCAATCAACAATATTCAACAATACTTATCTGTGATAAGTCCGGCTTGCGTCTTGCCAAAAAGCCAAGTCGCTTGCTGCCCAACAACTTTGAAACCAGATGATCGGACGAACGGGAAAGGAGAACCTCACTTGCTGCAAGATGCCGCACAAGAGAGAGATAGCCTAGTCTCTTTCCATGGCGTTTTGCTCTGCCGTGATTGTATGAATTAGTATTTCGAAATAAAGCCATCCAAATATGTCTTGAGTTCTCTAGAACTCCTTCCCGTTTTGGCAAGATAATTCTTCATTCTTATAATTCAACTTGCTGAATGCCGATACTGCAAACTCAAGCTAAATTGCTGCTTCTTCTAAATTCTCCTTATATATCAATACTTCTGATAATTTTGCGCGTGTCAACCATTTACCTGAATGCTTTCAAATTACCTTATTTAAGAATTGCAATACTTTCTTTCACTCCCGTTTTATTTATTCTTTTAATATTTAAGCTATATTTATGCCAATAATTATTTCCATCTATTAAACTATTCCATATGCTTTTACATGTCAATAATTAATAACTGCCTCAAACATGACTTTTATTAATAACTTAATATCATAATTTATTAATTTATGGACTGATTACCATAACAGTACGCTGCACAAAAACCGCGAAGAATTCCGAGTAAATTCACGGGTGTGGACACGAGATTATACTGTCAGTAAACGTGTTTGGCAAGAAGGTGCAATTTATAAGTGCGTTGGGTATAAGTGCCTTGAGAATAACAACTACGAAGTACTTACAGCAAGAGGCCTAAAATTAGGGCGTACTATTGGTCAAATTTGCTCATGTTTGCTTAACGAGAATAATAAACCCTGACAGGTGTGCTCCAAAAAAATACTGAATTTTCAAAGAATGCAGATAACTTCACCCAAAAGCAGGTTTGCGCATCGAATCACGTGAACAGGAAGTTTCCCAACGTCTAATCATGGCTTGTGAAGTTTAAAATCTCCTCATAAGGAAGTCACGCCATCGATTGAGGGAAATTCCAACATGTCACCAAAGCATACATCACCTAATTCACATAATCCTTCTGCTAAAAAGAAAAAAGACCGAATTTTTTCTCACGATGCATGAATTTCACGTCCTGAGAGAGATTTATCAGTACATGCTGAATCAGAAAATCGTAACGGACGAAATCGCATAAGTTCATTGGCCCCTGTGATGTCTTAAGGGCTTGAAAGACTAACGTAGATTCCCCAGCAGAGTAACGACTGACACTTCAGTAACAAGCAAGGGTGTGGACCTAGTTTAATGGTTGCAGAGTATTTATAATATTTATTACATTGTCATGTGACAATCATGTCACATGTCTATGACAAACCATTAGTAACTGTATTCAATATTAGCATAAATATGGCACATTTCTATAGGCTATTAGATGTTAGTGCTAGGTATGGGGTTAACATATGGAGCACAAGTGACGACACCACACTACATCCCGCGAAATAAAAAATCAGAAAAAAAAATATAAAACTAGCTGAAACAAAAGAATAGATTATTTTTTCCTGTCTGTGCATTTATTTGTATTGTAAGTGCGCTATTAGCTTTAAGAAGTGAATTTTTATTTTAAAAAAAAGCAAGAAAGGTGTCAATTCGCCTTCAATGGAAAACTGCATTTTGTGAAAGCTGATAATCCTTAAATATAACATTTCCTTGCAAAATAAAACAATTTCTTAAGGAACGCTTGAAAAATTGGTGGCACCCTACATTTCTTTTCTCATATATTTATGTTTTTACATTCAGATTGCTTGCAAAATTATTTTGTTGATCATCTTATAGGCATTGTTTGGTTGTTGTCGGATGGGTCAAAATTAGCTGCTGACTTTGGAATTTGCCAAACGGCGCTTTGCCAAACGGGACGCACGGATTTATTACTCCCGTTCGCCACAGCTTATCGGACGTGCAGCTAAAGTTGCGATACCACACGGGCGTGTTTAAAGGGATATACCTCCCAGCACCATTTTTCTCGATCCTCCACATCAAGTACGGCCCCAAAGGTTTATTTACTTACCGTTAGTCTTTCCTTTGCTAAAAGTCCGTTTTAAAATGTGGCGTCTAGGAGATTTTCTGTTGAATATTGCTAACTTTATTTACGTTCTTCCCGAACATAAATGATGCATCGCGTGCCTACAATGACCTTTGGAAGTTTTATCTGTGTGTGTGTGCAGTATTAATTTTATTTGTTTGCTAGTAATTACTATGAGATCAAAAATCGAGAAGGCTAATGCAGAAAAATTAAAATTAATTATTCCAATAGATCGCCGAAGCAAAATTATAAGATAGTCTAGAAAATCATAAATTGTGATTTTAAAATACAAGAATCATTCCGGTTTTTGACGACACAATCAATGGGTTCACGCTAGCTGGACTATTAGGCGAATGCCAACTGAGACAGTAGCTACGTTTTTCGCTGCGTTTTTTGCTGCAGTTGACCTTAGCTGTGGTAAATACGCGGATGTGATCGTTGCATGGGTGTTGTGAGGCAGGCGGAAGGTTATAAGGCAGGCTGGATGTTGCTTTAATAGGTATGTCTGCAACGTTTTATTTTGTGAACTTTGAACTTGTTTATGCTGACGTTCTTTAGTTTTTGCAACCGGGTCAGGTAGCAACAAGTCTAAACATGATTTATGTTCACGATTAAAGTAAAGCTTAGCTGCTGTTGCTTGTGTAGTAGCACTGAGTGTAATTTGGGATGATTCACTATAAGCATTAATACCATTTTGAACATTTAGCCCATCACGTCTAGCAGCCTTACATATTTTCGTAAAGTTTTTAACAAAAATCTCTGGGAGCCCGTTAACCCAAGGGGAAAACGCAGGCCCAGTTAGGTGTCAGATGCCTTTGGATTTAAGCCAATTTTGAAATAAATTAGACATTCATTGCGGTCCATTGTCGGTAACAAAAACGCCCCTCAAGCCATATTCGGCAAAGCAGGTATTCAGAATATCTATTACTTTCTCTGAAGTTGTTGCCTTCATTTTGTGGACAAAAAGAATTTTGCTATACGCATCCACTAGAATATAGTTCTCCACAGGGCCGCAAAAACATATAGTTATCCACAGGGCCACAAAAATCCGCATGAAATCTGGCATTAGCTTTTCTAGGGTATTTCCGTGTGTGTTTGGGACCTGATGACTGATTTCCTTTGAATTCTTTGCAATTCGCGCAAGATTTAACTTTCTTTTCAAGAGCTGCGTCCATCGACGACCACCAGATTTCCACGCATGCGAGAACTTTTAATTTGACAATTCCCAAGTGAGAAATGTGGAGATCTCTCAACATTTGTCTCTGTAAGGGTGCAGGAACGATCACCCTGTAGCCCCAAAATAATGTATTAGACTCAACAATGATCTCTGTATGCCTAATAAAGTATGGAAGAAGATCTTGATCATCACAGTGACTAGGCCAGCCATGCTGAACTTATCTGTATACTTTATACAAAATGGGATCCTTATGACTTTTAGCAACAAGGGTATCATTCAAAACGGGGAGGTTCGAAATTGTTTCCAATGCCAATATGTTGTATTGCTCCTCCAATTGCTCAAATTCATCAACGTTGGGGAGAGGGAGACGTGACAACGCATCAGCGGTAACGTTTTGACTTCCATGAATGTGCTGAAAATCGTAAGAATAGCCATTCAATATAACTGCCCAACGCTGAACTGTAGCTGCAGCCATCTGAAGTATACCCGTCTTTGGACCATAGATCCAAAGCAGGGCTTTCTGGTCTGATTGTAAAATACATTTTTCACCATAGACGTACTCCTGAAAACGTTTGACACCCCAAGCCACACTTAACGCCTCACGACCAAAATGGCTCTACGCCTGTTCCACTTTGGTGAGTTTTCTAGAAGGGAATGCAGTTGGTCTAGACTCACTGTTTGGCATAACATGCATTAAACTACAACCCACCCTACAGGGGGATGCGTCGTAAACTAACTTAAGCTTTTTCTTTGGGTCGTACATTTGAGTTAATGAAAAGGTGTTTTACTTTCTCCACAGCCTGATCACAGTGTTTCCCCCAGACTCATTTAACTTTGGGTCTCAATAGCCGGGTGACAGGGGCAAGAATGTGAGCCAAGTTGGGGAGGTATTTTGACTAACGATTCACAAAACCCAAAAAGCTTTGTAGCTCCTGAATATTAGTGGGGTTTGGAGCTTTGGAGCTTACATATTGCTTCGATCACCTCAGGTAGCATATGTAAACCTTTAGCATTGATCATATTACCAAGTTCAGGGAGTGACAGCTTGCATTTCTCAATACCAAGTTTGGCACCTGCATCTTGAAGTGCAGTCAATAGTTGATTTAACGACTCGTTGTGTTGTTCACCTTTGCCACTGACTAAAATATCATCGTAAAACGACAGACATTTGGGGATTTTGCTGGTAATATGCGTCATAACACGCTGAGCCTAGCGGCACACGCAGCCATCTAAAAAGTCCTAGTGGGGTGTTTATCGTTAAAGCAGCTTGAGACTCCTTATCCAATTCAATCTGCGGGAATGCATCCATGAGATCAATGAAACTAAAGGTATCACTTCCTGCTAATTCGCTGAATAACTCTGCGGCTGTGGGCACAGCGTAATGGTCAACTTCGAGTTGAGGGTTCATGGTGGTTTTGTAGTCACCGATCACCCTGATCCCCTTTATGCACGATCACGATCGGAGTTGCCCACTCAACGTTTCTACAGCCTCCAGAATACCAAGACCAACAAGGCGCATGATTTCCTGGTTCACTAGCTCTTTTAAGAGCAGGGGGATGGGACGTACACGACGATAAACTGGTTTTGCGTCTGCTTTAAGTTGGATTTTGGCCTTATAGTTTTTGAATTTCCCAAAACCAGGGCCAAAAAGTTCTGGAAAACCTTGAACAATATCCTCAGTGTTCACTGGAGGATGGTTACCTTTACCTTGATGACTGATTTAACTCTAGTTTGAAGATTGTAGTAGGGATCATGATTAATTCTGAAAACTGATAACCAGTCTTTTCCAAATAAAGCTGATTTATAATGTAAATTACTCGGTTTGGCCATTACAAGTAACTGCCAAGTTTACCGTGTACATGGACCTCTCCTCTTCCTCAGTGTACGAATGAATCGAGTAAGGACTGATTTGCAATGGCACGTTGGAGAAGTATTTATTACACCAGTCCATGGAGATGATGGTTCCATCTGCTCCGGAATCGAGTTCTATAACTAACTCGACACCGTTAATCAGGACTGTGATAGGCCATTTGCAAATTCGCATATTATTTACAACAACCCTATTTGTTGCAAGTTGAGTTGAACCTTGCTCGTCCTTGCAGCTCATTCCCACAGTGTTATTTTTCAAACAATAGTCCTCACCGGACTCGGCGTCACTATTTGACTCACTAAACTTGTTTAGTATTTCACTACCCTCACTATCTGACTCACTATCAAGCTTTTGTTTAAGCTGGTTTACCTTTTTACGATAACTATACTTATTCTTTGATTTAACTGTAACTCTGAACTGTTTTTTGTGAGATAGTTTCGTCCCTGAGTGCCCGGGGCTGTTGCCTTTGGTACTACTTCACTGCCCGAACATCTTGTTTTAAGTACTGACTGCTTTGCTGTATAATGTAACCTGAGTATCCATTGTTATGGTGTAGTGTTAGTAAGTGTTTGTACGTTTGAGTATGACCATTGTCATGGTCCGGTTTACTAATTGTTGCTTGTTTTCTGTTCTCTTCTCTCTTCCCCATCTTATTTACAGGTTGGTAACCACTCATGTTGGAGCGGAGTTTTTCCATTTTCCCCTTCTAATCCATTTGTAATGGAATGTAAACAACACGGAGTGCCTTTCTATGTATATCCCCATGAAGCTTGCACCATGTAATTTTCCTCCGGCTGTGGAATCCGGATTTCCAGGGTTGGACGAAGCGTGCCGTCGAACTGTAAGTCTTGTTTCCCTTTTCTTTGTTTCCCCACCGTGAGACGTCACGAAATAGAAATTAGCTGTGTCATAAATGACCTAGGCACGACTTTGCAACCCGCCACAGTGTCACAATGCTCCCCGTATTTGTTCCCAAATGTTTGGATAAACTATAGCAATAAATCTCGAGGAAGAGAAATACAGTCCTCCCCAACTAAAAATGCATTGGGTCAACTCTTTCCTGCCTCCCCGCACCAATCATTGCCACATGCCAGTCCTATGATTGCAGACCGATCCACAGAACTTTTTCCCATTTATCCTCTGGTTTTTGTCAAATACGTGTAGCGCACGCTGGGGCCATACTAGCGTCGGGCCAATGTCCCACCAGTATTGACCCAAACAGCGGCGCGTCCCAGGCATTACACACTCGTGTCCTTCAAATGTGGGGAATCTACGGGACCCTCCCGTAGGTTCAGGTCACGAGGTACGTAGCTAGGTTGCCATTTACAGCTACGCCCCACAATTATGGTAGCATAGTCGTGGCTACGCCAAGACATTCATCGGTAGCAGCAATTATGGTAGCACAACTGGTCGCTGCTTTCGTTGCATAAAAATATGGTAACATTTTATGGTCGCAATTTTGATTACGCAAATTCCTCGCAACAGCTTTGACATTTATGATAAAATCGCCGATGTGAAACAGCCTTTTGGTAATGGCAGCGTAACGTTAATTGCCCAAATGTCGATAGTCCGTATAATAGGAACTGTGGTGTTATCGCTTCACTTGCGTTTTGTGTCCTCCCGACAACGTTTTGCTGAGTCCCAAGGTGTTGTGCTCGGAAGAAAACTGCCGTAATTAGTCCCGCTATTGTGCCCGCATTATTGTACTGTATTGCCCAACTTCCCTACTTCACGCTCGCGAAACTCCGCATCCCGTGTGAAGCCCCATGTCGTTGTTTGCTGAAACTTCAATTGGGACCTAACCTAACCTACCACAAACTTTTATATTGTCCTTCGGCCGTGAATACGTTGAAGACTATCGAAGCATTACGCTCCTACGCCATACCCAAACTGTTTTCTGCATACACTCACAGTTGAAGCACATTTTTCCGTCGTGTTAGCACAATTTTTGTATCCCCTTTTGTATACCTTTTTTATATTCCCACGCCGTTTAGCACAGACATATTTATACATGCCCTCTTGACAATTGTCTTGATCATGGTATTTTGATTATGAATTAACATAACTAATCTCTTTTGCTGGCATTTACACTTGTATATTATTTATCTTGCTACTGCTATTTACCGTGCATGTTGATTCCTGATATTGAATGGTGCTATTGATTTTGTGCTGTTATTTGTGCAACAGTGTTTTATTATGCAGAGTGCTATTTGAGAGTGTCATCAGATTATGCGTAATTTTGCAGTTGTAATTTATTTGCGTAATTTTTCTGCGTTTTTATACTCATTCTTTTGTGTCAACTTGCAGTTTGCGCGGTGCACTACGGAAAATAACTTGGTTATTATTTCAAATTCATACTTCACAATTATGCCTTTAATTACCCTTCAACCCTGTCTTCCAGTGTTTCCCTACCGCTTAATGTAATTTTGCCGATATGAAACCACGAAAAGAAATTTACGCCGCATTTGCGTTTTTCTGTCCAGAAACACGCTAATACTACCCCTAACTTTGGGCTCTTGTTCATGGTACAGTGGCCTTTCCCCTCAAGTGCTTTTGTGTTGCGATGCTATTTATTGTTACTTACATGTATCTTATCAATATTAGATTGCTCTAGCTCTAATATTGTTGTTTCCAGGGTATTCATTAGTTTTGCCTAAAGTGTTTTGCTACATGTTTGTGATTTCGGATCTTGACTTGGTTGTACATGTTTGCAATTTGTAAGGTTTTTTCTTTCCCTCGTGTCGTGTTGAGAAGAACCTGTTTAAGCCCCTCCTTACCCTTTTGCCACTTCTTACTTTCTTCCCTCGTTGGTTTTGGGGGAATATCACGCCTTTTGATAATTGTATTTCATCGCTCCTTGCTTTTTCCGGTATTTTGACTGTATGGAGTCCACTAATTGATGTCGCTTACATCCCCATCTGTTAATTGTGGATGTTTTCCATTTACTTTCTTCCCGTTTTCTCACATTTTCCGATATCCCACGTTTATCCCTGCTGGTGGCAGAGTTGTTGGTTATCGCTTTAGTAGACTAATTTTATTGGTATACACTTGTTGCTCTCTTGTTTTATCTTGTGCTCCCTCTATTATTGTTTATTCGCTGTCATGGCTTATTGCCAACTGGCCTCATCCAGCTATGGCTGCTCCGACCGCCCAGGTTTACAAAGGCGTTGAAGTCCTGACTGAGGACAATTATCAGATATAGGCGCTCCGAATGCAGGGGTTCAAGGTGAAGAACAGATGGGAGACCGTTTTGGACCAACCTGCTCCTGGTGCCGGGGCTGATCCCGACGAGATTGCGGCCTACCAACGAAAGAATGGAGACAGCTTGTTTTTTTTCTTCCAAACTATATCTCCCGCCATCCTGTAATAGTTCCAAGGAGTGACCAGCGCCCGAGATATTTGGGACATGCCCGCAGTTCGACGCAACCAAGGAGTATTTTTACCACCAGGCGGCCTTGACGCTTCAGGGACTGCGAACCGGACTTGCTCATAAGCAAATTCTTCTGGAACAGGCTAGCCAGATGTTCACTCCGTACCCTTACAGGGGGGTGGGGGTCCCGGTCTATGCTGGTTAACACATGTTCTACCCTGGGATTCCTGGTTTCCCGATTCCTCCAGTTTCACTCCCCTCTGCAGCCACCGCTTCCCACGCTGTTAGGTCAACTTCGGTCTACTACGCCTCATGGTGCTAATGTGGTTCAGGCTAGAGATGGTCCTACTCGTTGCTGGTCCTGTGGTTCCGCGGATCATAGATTCGGGGACTGTAACTTAATCCTGCGTAGCCAGTGCGTTGGGCGTCGCTGTGACCTATGTTACGGGTATGGGCATAACCGTTCAAGAAGTGGCAACAAGAGTGAGCCCGCCGCGGGTCCTGCTCCCGGCCCTTCCCGTCGTAACCGACCGCGACCTGAGCCGCCTAAGGGGCAACATTTAGGAGGATTTTCCCGATGGCTACCTGAGAACTGTACCCCTTAGCCTCAGCGAATCTTCCGATTAGATTCGGGTGCAGACTGCCACGTGTTGAATACCAAGCCCAGTGACGTCGACTTGTCAAGTTGTCAGGTGGTCAACCTGTGCCTTGTGACCTCTACTGGAATGGTGCAGGGATACCTTGTTGGAGATGTGCAAGTGTTCACACTGAATCAGTTTGGCAAGCCATTCTCTCGACCGCTGCTCTTGCGTGACGCGGTGTACATTGAGTCTGCCCGAGTGAACTATGTTTCCCTGGGTGCACTCACGCAGTGCGGCTATGACATTCGCCATTCTCCACGACGGTTGTTTGTGTATGGATCGAAGCCGTCGAAATGCGTCTTCATTTTTCATCGACAAAACAACTTATATGAGGCAACTGGTGAACTATTGCGTCCGGAGGTTCAGGAACTTGACAATGCCCGCAACCCTTTAGTCAGTCATGTGGAGTGCCATCCAGACATGTTGCATCGCCGCTATGGACATGCTTCCCATCATAGAATAAAACGACTACTGGTATCTGGTAGAGTAATTGGTCCCAAGTTGGTGGGAGAACCTTCCTCGTTTTGTTCGGTGTGTGCTTCAGCGAAGATGAAGAAGAAGCCTCACCCCCGACTATCCTTTCCCGTCGCCACGCAGATGCTCGAGCAATGGGATCTGGATATTTCTGGCCCAAGCAATGTGCCCGGAATTGGTGGAGAATTCTTCCTCACGATTGTGGATGTGTTCACGAGACGGTACTTTGTCTTCCCACTCCCCCCACAACAGCCTGTTACTCGATGTGTTCAGGGATCTTGTAACTCTTGCAGAGGCACAGACTGGTGAGAAGCTGCTGCGCGTCTCGAGGGACAATGGCGGTGAGGTCTGTAGCCACCCCTTCGAGTCCTTTTGCCAATCAAAGGGAATACACCATGTGAAGACCATGTTTTTCACCCCGCAGCACAACCCTAGAGTTGAACGGGCCCATGGAATTATAAAGGCAATTGCTCGCTGTTTCTTGCAAGATTCGGGACAACCTGCCCAGTTCTGGTCGGACGCAATCATCGCCGCTGCAGAGGCGCACAATAGTTTTGATGTCAAGTCGCTCCCCGGCGGAGAAACGCCTCTGGAGAAGTGGTCCGGCAGGGTGCCCCATATCACAAGGCACCGACGTTTCGGATGCCTCGCATATGCTCTAGTAGAAAAGTCTCGTCATGGGCCATACGACCCTACAGGAGTGCCTGGCGTTCATCTCTATTTTGATCATCAGCGGCGAGGATATAAACTTTTCGATATTGCTTCGCAACGCTATGCTTATAGCATGAACGTCACGTTTTACGAGGATCACAATGCTACAACCTTCTTCCCTCCAAGCATGATGCCCCCCTTGTGCTCAATTACGTGGACGATGGACGGTTCCGGTACATATCCTCAAGGACCTCCCGACTTTTCAGATTCTGACGATGAGTCCACTCCGCGACCGCCTCAGCCTCAACAACCGCAACCTCAGCCACCTGCCCCGCAGCCCTTGCCACCGTTGCAACAGCCGTTACCACCAAGGCCCCAAAGGTGTTCCCGGTGGTTGCAGGGCCTGCCTCCGGTTATAGTAACCTCCGCGGTTACACGCCCGGAAATCATCGTTGTCTCCGACGACAACATTGAGGAGACCTTTCAGTCTTCATAGTGCCATTTAATATTGATGTTTAGCAATGATTTGTTAAATTTTGACTTAACACTACTAACATAGGTCTTAGAGGTTTACTCCTATAATCGAGGGTGTTTCGACTGGCGCCCATAACTAGTTTTCTCTCTCAATATTTATAGACAACATCTTTGCTTACATATGTGTCTTGGTTTGTTTATTCTGTACGAGGTGTGCGATCGATACCAACACTCTGCTACCCATGCGGATTTACCCCTTCTCACGCCCACGAGGGGGGGAGACAGCCAAGTTTTTTGCCAAGTTTTGATTGTTCATGTCAAAAATTTTTCCCAAAATTTATCCCGAAATTTGTCCTGATAACCCTGAAAACTTTGAAACTTGACGGTCTTTATGTTGTCCGTGAGTAGGGGGTCTTGTTTTTTTTTTTTGTAACTCACATGTTCTTATTGTAGTGTGAAATTCCGCAAAAGCTATCAGCCCTCGAAGGGGAAATGTGAGACAGTTTCGTCCCTGAGTGCCTGGGGCTGTTGCCTTTGGTAATACTTCACTGCCCCATCATCTCACAGGCAGTGCTGACTGCTTTGCTGTATAATGTAACCTGAGTATCCATTGTTATGGTGTAGTGTTGGTGAGTGTTTGTACGTTTAAGTATGACCATTGTCATGGTCTGGTTTACTAATTGTTGCTTGTTTTCTGTTCTCTTCTCTCTTCCCCATCTTGTTTACCGGTTGGTAACCGCTCATGTTGGAGCGGAGTTTTTCCATTTATCCGTTCTAATCCATTTGTAATGGAATGTCAACAACATGGAGTGCCTTTCTATGTATATCCCCATGAAGCTTGCACCATGTGATTTTCCTCCGGCTGTGGAATCCGGATTTCCAGGGTTGGATGAAGCGTGCCGTCGAACTGTAAGTCTTGTTTCCCTTTTCTTTGTTTCTCAACCGTGAGACGTCACGAAATAGAAATTAACTGTGTCATAAATGACCTAGGCACGACTTTGCAACCCGCCACAGTGTCACAATGCTCACCGTATTTGTTCCCAAATGTTTGGATAAACTATAGCAATAAATCTTGAGGAAGAGAAATACAGTCCTCCCCAACTAAAAATGCATTGGGTCAACTCTTTCTTGCCTCCCCGCACCAATTGTTGCCACATGCCAGTCCTATGATTGCAGAGCGATCCACAGAACCTTTTTCTATTTATCCTCAGGTTTTTGTCAAATATGTGTAGCGCACGCTGGGGCCGTACTAGCGTCGGGCCAATGTCCCACCGGGATTGACATAAACAGCGGTGCGTCCCCAGGTATTACACGCTCGTGTCCTTCAAATGTGGGGAATCTACGGGACCCTCCCGTAGGTTCAGGTCACGAGGTACTACGTAGCTAGGTTGCCATTTACAGCTACGCCCCACAGTTTTGAGCCAGTTTTTGATGGTTTATAGGTACTGCTACCTTTTTTTACAGACTGTCTTCAGGTGCCCTTGGGTATGGCAATGGCCACAGATGTAATCCTTGTATTTACACCTTGCTTTTACATGGCCGGAGCGACCGTAACAAAAACAAGTGATATCAGAAGCTGATTTGGGTAGGAATTTAGTTATTCTAATTCGTTGTGAAACCAAGTTAACTTATTTTAAGTTTGAACGAATTTCTAATTGTTCAGCCATGGCTGATTCAAGGGACAAGGAGAGAGAAACTGTTTCCTTTAAATCTAAAGTTTTCTTAAGTACGGAGTAATTTCATTTGAATTCTCTCGGAACGGATGCCGCCAATTAGACGGTCCCTAATCATCTCACAATTAATACGCTTGATATAAGTCGCAATGCTTTTTAAGTATTTTTAAGGATGAAACGTATTCATTAACAGACTTTACAGATGTCTGTGCTCAGCGAAAAAATTTGATACTTTCGGAAACAACTGAGTTGTTCCAAGTCGTTAAGAACAATTTTAACTAGCTCATCATAAGTGCAATAAGGAGAAACCTTAGGGGAAATAATTTTTTAGATTTTATCAACCATATCTCTGCCTACTGAGGCCATTAACAAATCTAATTTATCAACACCTGAAATCTTCTTTGCTCTAAAGAAATAATTTATTCTTGTAGAATATTAGTCCCAAGACTGTAGGACTCAGCGTCAAACTCGTAAAACGGGCCAGACGACTCTTTCTAGTTGCCATGTTGTCTGAGTCAGTTCCACTTTCACTAGAACTTAGATAAGGATTGATAAAAAAAATGATTAATAGCATCTGAATTACCTTCATTCGCTAAAACAACATCTCAATACTGATGGCCACAGATGGTGGTACATTAATTACATCGTTAACTGACATGAATTTATCACTAGCATTAAATTAAATTTAAAGCTACAATTTAGCAAAATTTAATTAGCTAAAGCCACTCAAGACTAATACTAGAATTCGCTTAACAACTAAGCCTAATTCGAGAATTTATTTAGCCTACCTAGTTTAACTTATCTGCCTTGCTCACATTTTTCAGATACTAGGAATTTAACACGAGTTTTAAACAATGCTTCTCATTCACAGAAAACAACACTGTAGGACTGTGCTGCATGCACAACTGTACAAGCTTCAATAGCGCGCAGAGGTAAATAATCATTTTAATTATATATGATTAAACGTAAAACAGGGTAGAGGTATGACTGCATTGTATTGTCAAGGCCTAATTCAACTACGTTTTTCCCACCTTATTCTGACTTATAGTACGATCGGTGAAAAGTGGCTAAAGCGTCGCCTCAGACATAGTCTGTGAACGAATTAGGTATCGACAACACAATGACCACTCCCTGTTTTAGCATAAGGGACGAGTGTTAACTATAATTAACCCGAACTACTCACAGTTACACCACACAAACAATACATTTTTTTGAATTAAATTAATTCCCATCCGGGCACTAAACTATTTAGCTAAAATAGCACGATTGCCACCTAACCAGATTCGGAGCACTCTGGAAAATGGTGGGAGGAAATTAATTCAATAATAATAACACTCTGCTGGATACCTCTTCGTCGCCATCTGTGATGTCTTAAGGGCTTAAAAGACTAACGTGAATTCCCCCAGCAGAATAATGACTGACACTTCAGTAACAAGCAAGGGTGTGGACCCAGTTTAATGGTTGCATGAGTATTTATAATATTACATTGTCATGTGACATGATTGTCACATGACAAGTCACATGACAATGTAATATTATAAATACTATGACAAACCATTAGGAACAGTATTCAATATTAACATAAATATGGCATACTCCTATCGGCTATTAGATGTTAGTGGTAGGTATGGGGTTAACATTATAGAGCTAAGTGTTGCTAAGGTGTGGTGCGCAAAAGTGACGACACCACAGAATTCTGATGCGATGGCTACTGTTTCTGAACACACTGATGTTAGCTCAAAGGCTAATTCAAAACGCAAAGCTAAAATGTTTCACTTGCTAAAAATCGTGAAAATGGAAATAGAATTAAACTTGTAAAATTAAATCTTTAGAAAAATATTTGTTATTTGAAATAAATAACTAATATTGTGTTTTCTATTTCCGCAAATAGTTAGCAGAACTACCACAGGGTTTGTCTCAAATGTAACAAAATTAAAATCTAAATCGAGGTGTTTTGACACAGGTCATTAGTTGTAAATGTCCGTCCTTTTTTCTTGTGTACTCACATTTAATGTTGACTACGGTTTTAACATGTTGAGCGAGTATCATTCTAGGCTCTATTTGTATCCGTTTATTGTTATCTCGTAAAAAGACTTCGGTTTTAACTTGTTCTGACTATCAGAAAAATGTCTGTTCTATTGTTCTTTGTGATTTGAATTGGTAGATATTTTTAATGGAAGAAATTACTTGCGCATTCGTAGTGAATATAATCCATTGCTAATCCTTGTTCTCTTTTCTATTTTTTTCTTGCTAGAAAAAGCCAACACTCACGGAGCTATTATAGATGAGCGGAATAATTGAAAAAAAAAACTAATAAAGCGAATGTTGGTATACCATACAAAGTATTAGCTTCTGAAAAACTTTCGTCAGAAGTTTCCACAAGTGAATTTTCTTTGTCCTGGCGATTGTAAGAAAACTTACTGAATTTTAATCTGGCAAACAATTGCAGAAATTCTTTTTAAAAATAATCTTCATATTGTAAAAACTGACTTTTATTGTGTTTGAAAAATGAATTTGCTGAAACTGTATCATGATTGTTCTTTGATTAGTGAAGTGAACAAGTTGCTATAGGATTGATTCTTGATTCTGAAAATGTATAATACACAGACATACAGATTTTTTCCCGCAATTTTTGGAGACCAACTAATAATTAAGTTTGGTCAGAAATGAAATAAAAATCAGATATAATTGGTTGCAATTAAAATGATAAATGCATTTTAGAAACTTTCAGGTTGCTGTATTGTGATTAATGGATGAATTTTATGCCTAGAGTTTATGCAAAGAACTGGGATCCATTAATGGGGAGAGACGGAGGCATTAGCGTGTATAGTTTTGGCATGGGTCCACCTTGCACATAACTGTAGTTCAATTATATAAGTCTAGTACTTATATTTGCTTGAACCTAATGCATTCCATCTAAGTGGACCTGTAAGTTACCAACTGGTAATAGCCAATCAGTGATAAACCATGTAAACTTATATAAGCATGTGTATTACTCATTAAACCCACCTGTTATCGCAGTCAACACCTTGTTTGTTCCCTTGGTTAAGTTGCTATTAGGGCAAAAATAATATGTAAGTGTGTGATTTTCAGAAAAAAATGGCTCTTAATACCTAGTGGAATGTGCTGAGCTAAATAAATTTATTACATTAACATTGGTGGATTGAGTCTCCCGGTCTTAGCCTCCCCCGATGTTTTGTCTTCTTAGGAAAGTAAATTGCGGACACAATATTTCATTCATTAGTAGCCTTCAATTTTACTCGCCCCTCTTCTTCCCCTCCTTTTTTTGCTCCCCCCCCCCAGCCCCATACTGCAAGTTAATCTCTGGGATTGCCTCCCGGTCATAGCCTCTCCTGCCTGTTTGGTCTTCTTAGGAAAGTCAATCGTTTTTGCAATATTTCATTAGTACACCCACACCCAGAAAAGACACGCGCTTGTGTTTTACTGAATGCTAAAAATCCGTATAACTGAGAAAGTCAGCAAGCCCCCTGCTGCAAGGTAACATCCGTGACTGTTTCCATCAACTTAGAAACAATTCACGTCCGCACCACGCACCACCAAATTGTTGTAATTTTCCTTGATTTGCTCATACATACAAAGATTGTTGCCTCCCACTTTAAAACAATTCAACTTTGCTTTCTAAGTCTGCATCTTCGAATTAAATGCGCCTTTCCATTATATCCGGCTGCCAATTTTGATGCCCATGGCTACATATCGTCGGTTTGTTTAAAGTTGTTCCCTTTTAGTTGATAAACGGATTCGTTTCTTTTTAGCTCAACAACGGAAGTCCAATAGTCAAAACCTATAGCCTACCAACAATGTCACATTCACACGACCAGACATAGTTTGCAAGGTAGCAATGATTCGCATCGCAATTGTAGTCAGTCAACTTTAAAGCGATTGTTGTACGTAATTGATTTTCTCTTTCCTCCTTACTTTTGCCGGATTGAGCATTATATTAGTAGATAACTTGTGGTGCACTCGCAATTTTTTCCTGGCCCCCCACCCCCCTGGGTACGCCCCCCCTTCCCTCTTCATATAAAAATTATCATGACTCCCCTTCCCCCTTATTTTCCCCGACCTTCTGTTCATAAATAATGTACAATCCCTTAAGGTGTTTAAACAGAAGTCGATTTAGTCCATTTTCTGCAGAGTTGTAGGTGAGAGAGCTAGCGTTCATAGTTTTGACGATAGGCCTATGTTCAACCAGTGGTGTTTTGCATTCATGAAAAAAAGTTCGTTCATCCCTAACCCCTGAACCACTTGACCAATTAGAAAAAAAACCTTATGAAAAGGGCACATCTCTAGAATAATACCTGTAAAATGAGCTAAAATGACTTGTATGGAAGAACTTATTTCTCATTCACAGACTCACAATGTTACCTGTTTTATACAAACGGGGTATCCCTTTTACTGTCGGCACTTGTTGTGGTGTCTTACCTCGTCCCTGGCTGGCGCCACCAGCCAGACCTATAGTTGCATGCTTGTTATCGGCTGACACGTTGGTCAGCTGATCTGTTGTTAATAAAAACTGATGGCAACTGACAAGCCAAGGTCAGTCATACAGTATTCCTTGCCTGGAGTCGATCTTTCCTTCGTTAAAGTATTAGGCTTACTCGGCAGCAACATCACAATGGCGCTGAGGATGGGATCAGGAATGAAGCAAGCCTAAGACCGACAAATGAAGATAAGTAAAACGAATTTTTTTTTTTGAAAGGCAAATCAAAATTTTGAAACGAAACGGACTTATCTTAACCACATGTACTTTTTCCCACTTCATCAGTAGTTTTCTGGGGCAGCAGGATAGACTGGTGATAGTCCGGGGAAAGGTGTGGATGCAGAGTGTGTCGGCAAAAGTCCCAGCATTTATTTGGGAAGCCATCGTTGTTTACGGTGGTGAAAGTGGGCGTGGCGTGAGGGAATCTAGTCATCGTCGTCGCGGTCCAATACGCACAGCTGTGTTCAAGGTCAAATGAAGCCAAGTCGAACGGAGCAAAACACTCGTAACGCAAATTCAGCGGTGAGTAGATTAATGAAAAATTTACTTCAAAAATTACCGGGAATTTATCCATGTCAGTGAAAGCATTCTGGTTTGTACTAGTGAGTTTAATTTTGTGCAACATGTCCACATTTATGCAGTTTGAAGCCTATAATAGTAAAGATGATTGGTCTCAATATATTGAAAGATTAAACAACTATTTTACGGCGCATGATGTCGACGCTACAAAATATGTACCGATGCTTTTGTCCTTGTTGAGCGCCGCTCATTATAAATTAATTAAGAGTTTATGTAATCCGGCACTCCCTAGCAATAAGACGTATGTGGATTTATGTAAGCTAATGAAAGAAAGCCTCGACCCTACTCCCAATAAGATTGTGAAGCGCTATTGGTTTTGGAAACGGGATCAAGGGGAGTCCGAAAGTATTCAAGAATATATTTCTGAATTAAAAAACTTATCGGAGCATTGTAATTTTGGCACATATTTAGATGATATGTTAAGAGATAAATTCACCGTTGGCATTCAAGATAAGGCAACAATACGTAAGCTTTTGGGGGAACTGATTTAACTTCGGCAAAGGCCAAAGAGTTTGCTGTGAGCATGGAAGCTGCGCAGAGAAGTGTTTCAGAAATGCGTAAGGAGAAAGTGTATAAAATGAAATTTAAAGAAAAATTTTAGCCTGATCGTAAAATTAAAATGGCTCAAAATCCAAGCAAAAATGTAAAATGTGCATGCTGTGGTAAGAAAAATCATGAAAAATTTCAATGTCGTTTTAAAGACAAATTATGTTTCACCTGTGGATTAAAGGGGCATCTCTCCTCGATTTGTAAGGGGGGAGGGGGGCCAAGGAGGCCTAGAAAAGCAAATTTTGTAAAAGATAGGCTAACCACAAGTGGTTCAGAATCTGATACTGAGAATCACTCTCAGGTGCATACAATTGTAACCATAGGTGCAGTCCGAAAGGGGGCGTGGCAAACTTGGGTAAAGGTAAACAATGAAGATGTATTGTTCAATGTTGATTCTGGTACTGAATGGAGTATCATTTCCGAGAAATGGTTTACAAAGCACTTGAAAGGAGTAAAATTAAAGAAAACAAACATTGTTTTGCAAGTTTATTTTAAGCCCTGTGGTATAGCTCAACTTTGTGTGCTTTGCAGGTAAAACTTTAAATTTGGAAGCAATTGTCAGTCCTATAAATAATGTGCCACTTTTTGGCCAGGACTGGATTGAGGCTTTTGGAATGGACTGGAGACAGTTGTTTAAAGTGAATCAGTGTAAGGTAACTTAAAGTGTTAATGCACTGGCCCAAGAGAGTGTAAAATCAATGTCTGAAGATGATGACCTTGTAAAAAGGTTTCCAGAATTGTTTAGGCCAGGTTAAGGCACATGTTATTTTGAAGCCCGACTGTGTACCTAAATACTGTAAACCAAGACCCGTTCCCCTAGCTTTAAGAGATAAAGTTGTGAAGGAGTTTTGTAGGCTAGAGGAAGCAGGCATAATTTCAGCCATTGAAGCAAGTCAGTGGGCAAGTCCTACAGTGTTGGTCTTTAAGCCAAATGGAGATTTAAGAATTGTAGGTGACTACTCTGGGAGTGTTAACCCAGAGGTAGTAACAGAATTATATCCTGTCCCCAGGGGTGAAGAGGTTTTCTCAAATTTAGCAGGCTGTGACAAATTCTCAAAGTTAGATTTGACAGATGCATTTTTACAAATTGATTTGGATGAAGTGTCAAAGCCTATTTTAGCAATTTCTACCATAAAAGGGTTGTATGTTTGGAACCGTGTTCCAGTGGGATTTTCAGGCAGTCCAGGTATTTTCCAAAAGAGGATGGAAACAATATTACGGGACTGTGATAAAACCACACCTTTTGTTGATGATGTGTTGATTGCTGGGAAAAATGGGGAACACGATGCCAATTTGACTGTTGTACTTGGAAAGCTGCAAGATAGTGGTCTTCGTTTTAGGCGAAGCAAGTGTACTATTGGCAGCAGTGAGGTAAATTATCTAGGATTTAAGATCACTAGCAAAGGTCTTATGAACCATCCCAATACATTAGAGGCAATTCAAGAATGCCCGAGTCCTTGTAATCAGCAGCAATTGCGTTCATTTTTGGTTTTGTAAATCAATATTCAAAATTTGTGCCCAAAATAGCTTCAATCGTTTATCCACTTAACAACCTGTTGAAAAAGGACACCCCATGGTTGTGGAGCGATTTTTGTGAGAAAGCTTTTCAAAAATTAAGTTTGTTTTTTAGAATAGCGGACTGCTTGCTCATTACGATGACAAGTTACCACTTAAGCTGAGGTGCGATGGATCACCCTATGGGGTGGGAGCAGAACTTTTGCACGTTTTTCCGAATGGGGAAGAACGACCGATCGCTTTTGCCTCTCGAACCACAATTTCAGCGGAGCGGGGCTATGCTCAAATAGATCGGGAAGCTTTAAGCATTATTTTTGGTGTGAAAAGGTTTCACCAGTATGTGTATGGTCGAAAATTCACTTTTTGTACCGACAACCAAGCGTTAACATGGATTTTTAACCCAGTTGAGGCTATTCCTGTGATAGCTGCGGCTCGTATACAAAGATGGGCATTGTTCTTAAATGGCTATGTTTATGATATAGAACATATCAAAGGTTCTGAAAATGTAACAGCAGATGCTTTGTCAAGGTTGCCTTTAAGTAACAGTAAGCAGACGAAAATTGTGAAAGACACTGTTAGGGTCATGAGTTTGAAGCAAATTGATAATATACCTGTTTTGCCTTTACAGCTAGAAAATTGTACTAAGCAGGACCCTATTCTTTCCAAAGTGTTGTTTTATACCAGGTTAGGTTGCCCGGAAAATGACAAGGTTGACTTAGAGAATTAAAGCCATTTATAAGTAGGCAGAATGAATTGAGTGTTGAGCAAAATTGTTTATTTTGGGGGAGCCGAGCAGTAATTCCAAAGGTTTTAAGAATGCAAATTCTTAAAGAACTCCATCTTGGACATAGCGGAATAGTCCGTATAAAAGCTTTGGCTTGTTCTCATGTTTTGTGGCCTAAACTAGACCACGAACTGGAACTTTTGGTAAAATCATGCGACAGTTGCCAACAAGACCGAGAAGAGAATAAACAAGCTCCCAAGTCAGTGTGGCCTTGGCCTCATGCATGTTGGCACAGGTTGCACGCAGATTTTTGTGAGATTAAGGGAAAAATGTATCTAGTTGTGATATGTGCATTTTCTAAATGGCCAGTAATATTCTATAGGAATTATACTACTTCCGTAAGTACTATTAAAGTGTTGCAAAATTTATTCGTTAGCGAGGGGTTGCCCCTGGTTTTCGTTACGGACAACGGCCCGCAGTGGACCAGTGACAGTTTTGCAACATTTATGAAAGATAATGGTATCGAGCACATAACTGACGCTTCTTATAATCCGTCCACAAATGGTTTAGCTGAAAATCTAGTGCGTAACTTTAGGCGTTCTGTAAAAGCTGAATTGAGTTCAGGTGCTTCGTACGAGCAAGCGCTGGCTAGATTCCTGTTCGCGTATCGCGTCACGCCGCATACAACGACGGGAGAGAAGCCATGCGTTCTTCTGAAGGGGAGAGTCTTACGAACCGCCTTGGACCTATTAAAACCGAATTTGCGAAAGACTGTTGAAAAGCAGCAGTTTTCTCAAATTAAACCATACGCACATAAACCAAGAAAACAAAAGTTTCTACCTGGAAATATCGTTTGGGCTACAGACTTCAGACCACGTGCTCGGCATAACTGGCTAAAATGTACTGTCGTCGCTTCTGAAAGTCACGGGATTTACAGGGTCGCGCCTTGCGATTCTCCCTGCGAATAGTGGCGCTGCCACTTCTCACAGTTGAAGTTAGCCACTCCAATGCTAATGTCAGCTGAGAATGCGCAGCGTTCTCTTGAATCGGAGCTTGGGGTCTCTGCACATGCTCAGTATTCTGTTCCTTTTGACAAATAACAGCACTTTTCAAATGATTCAAGGTTTCCATCGAGAAGAAGTTTAGGGAGGAGTTTTCTTCCTAAGATGCCAGTAACGCCAGGATTTCATGGGTTTGGACATCAATCCACACCTACCAAGCAGCAAGGTGCCAGGTCTCCACCTGGTTCCAATAGGAAACATCAATCACCTGTGATGGGTGCTACTCCACCAGTCATGGGTGCTGCATGTTCACCTCTTGTAGTGGGAGGCACATCATGTTCTCCTCCTGTAGTGGGAGGCTCACCAAGTTCTACTCCTGTAGTGGGAGCCCCAACTCGCCACTACAAGAGAAGACTACCATCTGGTTCTCCACCGGCAGTGGAACCAGCAGCAAAGCCTTTGCAGTCTAAACGAATTAGGAAAGTCCCACAGAGGCTGGACCTGTGAGACTAGCGAGATCTTTTCGGTTTTCTTCGGATTTTTTTTCTTGAAGGAAGTTTTTAGAATCGAAGTTTTTCTGAAAAGACTTGTAAATATTGTAAATAAGACGTATTTATTTTGTTGCATGTTAAAGAGAAAAAAATATTTTGAATTGTTACTACAAAAGATTATACTGTATCTGGAAAAAGGATCTTACCGTGTCAAAAGATGGTGTAAAGCACGGTAAGAATTTTTTTAAGGGGGGAGACTGTGGTGTCTTACCTCGCCCATGGCTGGCGCCACCAGCCAGACCCAATCGTTGCATGCTTGTCATCAGCTGACACGTTGGTCAGCTGATCTGTTGTTAATAAAAACTGATGGCAACTGACAAGCCAATGTCAGTCATACAGTATTCCTTGCCTGGAGTCGATCTTTCCTTCGTTATAGTATTAGGCTTACTCGGCAGCAACATCACACTTGTCATCTAACCTAATTTTCATACAATTTAACCCTATAATTTATGAAAATTTACCTCATCTTATGCCTCTCCCTACTCCCTCTCTCGCGCTCTTCTTACCATCATTACTTTTGCCATGGCACACGTCAGATGTGTTTGTTAATATTGGTGCTACCAATTCCGTTGGTGGTGCATTTCTGTCTACCAGCGGTTTGGAATTGGTTGGGTTGAATAAAACGCCATAAGTTGAACTTAATTTGTTCTGACGAACATGAAAAAGACAATTTTAATCTTAGCCGCCTTAATTTTTATGGATTTTAATCTTAGCCTCCTTATAGTTCATAGGTTGGCAGCAGAATGTGAATAAATCGGAAGGCGGAATATGGAGAGTACTAAAAACAGGAATGTCTGTCTTTGCAGCGATTAAACGTTTTGCAAAGTGGAGAGCAAGATAAATATGCGGGGGCCAACGAAGTGCTGTTCAGTGTTGAGATATGGGGCAAATGATTCTCGCGAAAGATTAAAAAGAGTTAGGGCTCGTTTATGCAACGACAGTTTTCTCGCTTACTAGCTTTTACTTGGTCAATACTAAATCTGCTGGCTGCTTCTCGCCTTTGGCGGAGAATGCGGCTTTCGAGTTTTCTAAACGTAGTAACCATGGCAACAACACGGACGCAAATTTTCTCCTCGTGCCTCCCGACACGACGTACGATGCCTGTAACAACGACAGCGTCGATTTATGGCAACTAGAAAATAATTTTTATTGCAGTACAAGACGACGGACAGATTTTTGAATGCCGGTATCCGATGCTTTTGTCTTCGATTCGACAACCCCGAAATGGATGCCATGTTGGATTTTGAATTCTGGCTGCGAATAGCTATTTATTCTACCATCGTTTGATCACTGCTAGAAGCTGTTTTTCAGCGAGAATAGCTATTTATTCTACCATCGTTTGATCACTGCTAGAAGCTGTTTTTCAGCGAGAATAGCAAACTTTGGAAATAGCGTGAAATGGCAACAATGTTGCAGCAATGTTTAAAATGACTGTTGCACTTTGTTCTTTGCCCGTGTTGTTACTTATAATACATTTAATTTGTTGTCTATTACCGCATTCATTTAATAGGAACGGGAAATTAATTGTAAATAAATAACGGTTGCCTAGGAAATAGCTTTCGGCTAGCGAGAAGGTCTCTTTGCGTAAACAAGCCCTTATACGATAACTCTACGAAAATGTGAAGAGATAAAGGGTACACAATACCCTCATGTCATGGTTACACGATAAATAGTACGTTTCAAACTTATGAATGAACGTTTAACGTTTCATATGTATAGATGAAGGTAACTTTCATTGATAAATTTGAAACGTTAAACCTTCATTATGTGGGCCTGACCAACCAACTTTGGCTACATGTGAAAGCTATTAAAACATTTGCTCAACTTGCACCCCATACCCTTTGAATTTTCAGCATTCGAAAGCTCACAAGGCTCCTTTCAGGGTGCCCGATTTGAGGACCCCTCAATGTTTATATTTCTTCATTTTCATGCCCTGCCAGAGTGCTCCTAATGAATCATTTCTTTAATACCACATATGTGCAAGCTCATAAAGCATTTGCAGGTATGCCTCCAACTTTGTCGACATGCGTAAGCTCATTAAGCATGTACTCACCTTAGTACCTCCTAACCTATTCGTTTTAACACCCTTCAGGAATGCCTCTAGTGATTCGTCATTTTCACACAAAGTCAGAGCTCATAAAGTATTTGCATCCCTCAAACCCCTCTAATGTTTCCAAATAGCCAATTTCAGGAGCGTATCTAGCGATTCATAATTCTCACAATGTGTGAGCTCATAAAGCTTTTTCACCCCTCAGACCCCCCTAATTCGCCATTTCATGAGTGCAGCTATCGATTCATCATTCTCACAAGGTGAAAGCTCACTTCACAATCTCCCCAATTTTTTAGCCCCCCTTCAATGTTGTGAATTCGTCATTTTTGGAAGTGGAGCTAAGATTCGTTATTCTCACAATGTGAAAGCTGATACAGTTTTTGCACCACTGAGACCCTATAATATTGCGAACTTGTCATTTACAGGAGTGCAGCTAACAATTCGTCATTCTCACAATGTGAAATCTCAAAGCATTTGCACCCATGCAATCCCTCAAATGTTATTAACATTTGAGTGTAGTTAAAGTGGAGTCAAAGTGCAGCAATACCACCACTAGCAGTTTCATTCACACAATGTGAAAGCTGATAAAGCATTTCCACCCATTAGACCCTAAGTGTTGACAATTCGTCATTTGCAGGCGTGCAACTAACAATTCGTCATTCTCATAATGTGAAATCTCATTAAACATTTGCACGCTGAGAACCATCTAATGTAGCTAATTCGTCATTTGCAGGAGTGCAGCTACCAATTTGTTATTCTCACAATGTTATAGCTTGTTAAACATTTGTACCCCTCAGACCCCTTTAAAGTTGTTAATTCGACATTTTCATGAGTGCAGCTAGCAGTCCGTCATAATCACAATGTGAAAGCTCATCAAGCATTTGCAGCCCTCAGACCCCTTTATGGTTGCCAATTCGTCGTCGGAAGTGCCGTCTTAGGAGGTAGCAAAAAGCACTTTCCCACCCTTCTCCACACTGACGTCCACTGAAAGTTGTTAGGGAGGATAAGACCACTGGGACACTTGTCCTTGTGCAGTGGTACTTGCACCTTTTTGCTCGTTTTGATTTTGCTCTTATGTTGTTACGTATGACCATTGTTATGGGCTGTGTGTTTATTGTTGCCTTTCTTCTTTTTTTTCCATTCCTTGCCTTCTATCTAAAGACCTAGGCTGGAGGCCAACTTCTGCATCCCTTGTTGGGAAATATGTCTTTTGTATTTGCCTTTTACTGCAGCACCCAATCATCGCTATATGTCTTATTGTGGGATGGAATTCGTCTGTCTGATCCTATCTGTAACCAGCATGACCAGGACTATCAGGACTTTACCCAAAAAGATTTGGAAACCTATATTCGAATGCCGAAAAGCTTTATTATCTTGGACCTCTGTAAGTTTTCTTTTCTTTATTAATTATCCTGTGCAATCCATTCATAAGTATGCACCAAGCCTATTGTCTGGAAATCTGTCCCAAAATCTAAATAACTGCTAAACATGTTTCCCACTTAATAACTGTATTTTTGCCCGTCCATGCCTAATTCCAAATGTTTGCCCCAACCAGGAATAAATAGAGTTACTGTCATGCCCAAAACTTTGTCTTATAAATGCCACTTATTGCCACCACACACAATGAAACGATCCACGGGACCTCCTTTTGCTTAGTGCTAAATAACTGTCTTGGGGCTTTGCCAATTGCGGCCCAGTCCTGGGTTCCCTACCAAAGCTTAATTGCCCGAACTTTGATCGATGTCCTACGTCAACAAGTTCGTCCGATCTCCCACGTTTTGGTAGCAGAAATGTGGAGCGCAGCAGATCTAGTTGTGCTACCAGAGGTAAAACCTCGGGGAAAGTCCTGTTTGTAGGACCGTGACGGTGGGACATCTGGGGTTGAGCCACAGTTTGAGACAATTCCTTTGGCCTTCCTTCAATTAAACTCAGGCCTATATTTGTCATTTTGAACTCTGACTTCACAATTCCCCTTTATCTGGTTTATATCTTTAGATCTAATACGATTGTGCCTTTGGCTCATGTGGACTATAAATGGCGTTCATGAATGATTATCTCTTGTAAGGTCTTGTCCCTCTACCCGTGGTGCAAGGAAGGTTTTTTCTTTTTTTGTCCCTCCTTTTTCCTACTCTGATTTTGGGTGCATATCTCACCTTTGATGAGTCCAACATTTTGGATTTTAGTCTTTCTTCTTTGACTAAATGCTAGTAAGTCAACGACTTACCTTCCGCTTGAGCTTCTTCAGGATATTTTTGGAATATTTTTGAATTTTTTCCTTATTTTACCCAACTACCTCCCATGAAACTGTCGTATGCATGGCATTATGTAGTGGGAACCACTTTGTTAAGCTGGAGTACATCAAAGCTGTTCTTTTATAAACCTTACCATATTAATTACGTTATTTTCAATTTCAAGAAGAAAAGCATGGTAGCTTACGGGCTTAGTCACTGTGATGGGGGTGACACTCTTCCCCAAACCATGCGCTTTATTGCTTGGACAGTAGCGCAACAGCCACCATCTTAAAGAGAATTGACCGCCCGGTGCAGTGTAATGCCTGCCATAAAATATGGGTCGAGCTGGTAACTAACGGGGCCTTTACCATTGGATACAGTGTCGGAGGTGTGTATCGTTGGCATGGCTCCCGACAGGAACCGCTATAAGAACTTTGTCATACTGCGTGACGTTATTTTCGTTCAAAACGCAAGGATGAAGCTTGTCTCATTGGAGATGCTGTTACAGTCTAACTACAATTGTAACATCCGACGAGGGGGCATTTACGTCCGTTCTAATTTACGCCTATATTCACTGCATCTCTTTTTAGCTAAGAGTGGAAACCTATCCCAAACCCATGCTATCCAAGTCCCTTTGCCCAAAAGCCCTCAATTCAATAAATGTAGGACTTCACTCTGACGGGACCCGTTAGCATCCATCCAGTATTCTCAAGTCTCCCCCTCGAAGCCTTGCCGTGTATGCAGAGACCCCTCCCTTCCACTGAAGATGCATGCCCAGACTACTGACCCCTTCTTGCACACAGCAGCTCGGGAGTATTCAACCCAACTTTCGAGATCCTCAGTCTCTCCATGGTCCAGCAACAAGGCCCGACTGCATTCTGAAGTGCGAAGAGGAACTTCCGATCACTCCCTTGCAGACAATGGATAACGAACCTTCTACCTGAGCGCCACCGAACCAAGAGTGGTTCAACGTAACGCCAATGAAGACGATGCTGTGGAAGAAAACTTTGTGAAAGCTGACCATAGAACTAGGCCCTTTCCTTCAACAGACTTCGTCTATACGCCTTACGAGTCACGGGCCTTCTGTGGGAGAAACGCTCAACCACCCAATCAAAACCCTTAGACCTTTAAGGGATCTGGCCATTTGTGAATTTGGGTCCCGTCCTCCCAGCAAGAAGATCCTACGTTCCAAATGGGTTCTGATGTGCAAGTACAACTCGTATGGATCCCTCCAGAAGTACAAGGCCAGACTCGTCACCTGCAGTTGCAATCAGTGGCCTGGAATTGATTTCCTCCTCAGAGACTCGCCAGTTGTTAAAACCCAGTCACTAAAAAATACTGTTGAACTTAGCAACGGCCAGGTAGTATTCGATCAGAACTTATGATGTGAACTCAGCCTATATCCGTTCGAGAATTGACGTAAAAATCTACCTAGAACTTCCAGTGGGCTGCCCTCGCCCTCCCGGGGATGTAGTTTGCCGACTCTTGAAGTTATTATATGGGTTGCCTTCTTCAGGACGATGTTGGTTTTTACACCTCAGGGACACCTTGTTGAAGTGTGGTCTTCACCTGCTTGGAAGTAATCATGCGTATTCCTTCTGGAAAGTGATTCATGGTACTGTGTGCTCACGTTGGCGACTGCTCGACCAGAGGGGACGACTTACTCATGGATGAAGTAGCATCAGACATAAACAATTATTTTACTTACATCCAAACCTCCAATGTCCTGTACTTGGGATATTACCTCCTTCTCCCAATGTAAGTACATAGACTGTGTCGTCGAAACTATCCAACTCCAAAACTCGAAACCCGTGCACTCACCCATAGTTCTCTCACAGCGCTTAGACGAATTTGATCAGTCGCCACCATATGACGTAACTACGTACCAGACAATTATTGGTTCACTCTGATATATTGCACAAGGTTCAAGACCCGACGTAGCTTTACCCATTTGCACCCTCTGCCATTTCTTGCACGCACCGAGGGCCATGCACTTTGAGGCTGCTAAGTAGATTGTAAAATACTTAAGGACAACTCGTTCTTATCAAATGGTCTACCAATGGGGAGGACGACCAGGACACACGGTTCATCCGACGCCCCTTGGAATTCCACCTTTGACGGAAAGGGCTTTTCCGGGTATATGGCGACTATGTTGGACTCCGTTGTGTTTTGGAAAAACAAGAAACAATCTGTCACTTGCATCAGCAGCATGGAGCCCGAGTTAGTCGCTGCAACCGATTGTGGTAGAACTAATGTGTACCTTTTCCTGTCGCTGCATACAGATAGTCAATCCCTAATTTCACTTGTCCACAAGCTCGATCTTGGTGCAAGATCAAAACATTAAGTGCGAAAGCTGTGGTTTCTGCGTGATCTAATACAGAACTGGAAGCTCAAATTGTGCTACATCGCGAGCGAGGATTTGATTTCAGATATCTTCACAAAGCCCGTAAGCGCTGCTCATTTACAAAAGTTCTTTGGAGCACTCTCCGTCCTAATTTGTACTTCCATACCTTGTGTGTAATACGATCGTAATACGATTGTAATACGATTGATTTACTTTTAAATGCTTTTACGTCTAACCTAACTAACCTACCTGGCTAAGCTTGATTCTCGTAATCTAGCGTTTCGACTGGCACTTCTAACACTTTTCTACCTTTCCTCTGTATTAGCAATTCTCAATTTTGGTTGATAAAATTAAGCTCTTGTTAGAAGCTATGTTTCATTTTGACTTTTATACTGTGTGTTCCTAACGAGGTGTCATCGGTACCACCGATCTGCTATCCATGCGGACTTTCCCCAGCTCATGCCCACGAGGGGAGGGGGGCAGAGCCAAACGTGTTCGATTGTTCATTGTTCACGATTTTTTATCAATCCCCACACTTGCCTGCTCTCATTGTTGTGCGTGAGCTGGCAAAAAATTTCTTTTAGCCCTTTGTAAAATTTGTTTGACTTTGTAAAGGCATGCCTTATAAGAAAACATAGAATAATCATTGGAAAAAACCTTGTCAGCTCTCGAGGGGGAATTGTCAGGGAGTTTCCTTTTGTCTTGAACTGTTGCCCTTATCACTGGGACTCCTCAACATGCAGACTTAGTTCTGACAAGCTTTGTCTCCATTGTTCCCTTGCAGCTTGCATTGTGCACTAGGTAACCATTGCTATGGTGTTGTACTGTTATCTTGTTTTTTCCTTGATCTCTTAGCTCCTGCCCAACTGTTGCTCATGTTTGAGTAAGCTGTTTATTGTGCCCAACCGACCTGTAATGGGGAAAATAGCATCCAATGGATGATTGCATGATGTTCCCGACCAATAACCATTTCTTTTGATGGAGAATCCTTCCCCTTCTCCTCGGAAGTTGGATCATGTCTAACTAGGCTGTGGAATCCGGATAGGACAGACGCCATTTTGTTAAGTTGTAACTATTCCTTTCTTATTATTCCAACATCATGAAGTGGTGAGCCAGATGTCCCCAATGATAATTCGCCCAGATTCTAACCCTCGTAACTGAAAACTTATTATACGAATTTGCCTCTTGAAAATGCTATGTCTGGCATCGTAACTGTTTTTTGCCCCAATGTTACCCGATTATGCCTTCCAAGTTGAGTAATGAATAAACTTGAAGAAAACCCGCATCCCCCAAAGTAACTGTTTCCGGCTTTTCCTTTTATCTGATGACACCTAACTCAACGATCCACATTTTATTAGACCTCTGACTCATTTACCCATTGCAATGAGCAATGCTGGGGCTGAACCTCCCCTGGGACAAAGTTCCCAAAGTAATTGTCCCAAACTGATTTGTCCCACCATCAAGGTCCACGAGATTTTGCCTGTGGTATCACAACTAGATCTACTGTGCTCCACTAAAGTGACATTACAGCCACACCAACTGGAAGTGACATCACGGAGGTACCAAAAAGCACTTTCCTACCCTCCTCGAGATAGATGAAAACGAAAAAAAGTAACAAAGGCACTTCCTACCCACCTCCAGATTCGAAAAAACGGACAAGACATTAAAATCCAAAACACACGCTACCACCACAGCAGAACACTTTCAATCAAACTTTAGAGTTTACTGTAAATTTTCGGCAAATCGTATTGCTTCTTCAGACCAAAATAAATACAATTAAAACGAAAAAGCACTACATCATATCACATGAACATAGTTGACCCAAGCTTTTGCAACATCACCCCTCTAGTTGGGCCAGAACTGGACTTCGCTTTGGATAAAAAGTGGGGCATCCAGATCGAACGTACTACGAAGATCAGTGGTATAGCAGATTAGCGCAGAGTTTCGAATGTTAATAGCAGACGATTGTGATGTGATATGATGTAGTGCTTTTTCGTTTTTATTGCATTTATTTTGGTTTGAAGAAGGCGATAGGACTCGTCGAAAATGTACAGTGAACTCTGAAGTTTGAAGTGTTCTGCTGTGGTGGTAGTGTGCGTTCCGGAGAGTGGAAGTCACGGGGGTGTGTGTGCCTATCTGTACGACAAGAACTTGTTGGTACCTCGATTCGGTAATTATTAAATAGCTAATGTCAGAACATTTCACTATTTAGATAGTATTGCTAGTCTACAAACGAAAAACAGAAAACGGATCCTGGATACCGTTTTTCAGCCAATGAGCGCGTTGCTGAGAAATCACAAATTTTGTCTCTCGAAAGTGTAAACGGGAGTTTAGTAAGCCTTACAAGATGCAATATTTGCCGACCTCCTACAGGTTTGCAGTAAGGCTTAGTATACATATAACTGGATCGCTCGGTAGGAGCGTTGTCTTTGATCACTGCCTTTTGTAGCCGGACGCTATGGAGGATTCTGCATTCGCGGCCAAGAACGATTAGAGTGGGCGGCAATCTTCGAATGCAATTTTGCGTAGGCAAGTGGAAGTTGGACATGGGCCGTTTGGATTAATTTATATCGAACCTATCGAGGAGAACTTGACACTTTCTTGGAGACTCGAGACGGTGAAGATATTGTTTGGTTTGCAATCCGTAAAATGCTGTAATAATTTCAAGCCGAAGTTATGCGTTGGACTTGTAAATATGATTTCATCTTCAACTAAAATATCGAGTACATACCAACACGTTCACGGCAATATAAACTGGAATGATGTACTTCATGACCGATATTTGGCTGAATCAAATTGATGCTGATTGTTTGTAGTAGAAAAATAACTATGCAAATAACTACCACGAATGATCTACTACAAAAGTGAGTCTTCATTTCATCCTAAGCTAGAGATTCGACCCAGCAGACACTGGAATTAGAGTCTGGTGGCAGCCTATCAACAGGATTTTGGTCGCCTCCCAGTTGTATGTTGCCTAGGGGACTCTGGGAAAGTTTGACTCCTTTATAGGGGGCTCCCACGCACACTGGCTTCTGTGCACAGTAGTCATTCCGCCGCGTTATTGTTTACCTAATCATGTGTACATTGGACGCCATTTTGGACTTTAACACCTCTTTCCGTTTCATTCGACACCTCTTTCTATTTCATTCGACTCAGAATCGCACGTTCTAACCAGATATCTAGGTCATATTTTACTTTTCTTTTTTACCGAATTGGACTTAGAAAATGTTTGCAGTGTTCCATTTTTATGGGCCTTTTTTTATTCTCATGCATTATGTTTCTCCACGGGGAACCAACAACTCTTCTATGATAACTCTTGAGATCTGTTCATCTTGGTGTTCCAGCATACATTCAATGCACTACTAACTTGGTACTTCCACAGCACACTTGGAAGATACTCAACGTTAGGGGCTTGCCAGTTCTAAGGGGATTCTCAGACTACAGACATGGCATTTAAGTACGTACTTAGACTAAGTGTGTTTCAAGACTACCACTGTAAATGCTGGCCAATTTTTTGCTATTTTTTTTACTAATACTTCGATGTTAAGCAAGTTCTCCTATTAAACGAAATTGAATACCAGGAAGAAATTTTTATTAACCATAGAAGTTCTTATCAAATAGGAATATTGGGTAGTTTTATTTAGTTAACCTTTCGTAGTTTCGTATGGGACAGCAATAGATTACTAGACTGTAGTTAAAACATTTCTTTTTAGTAGAAGACACTATTCGTGAAATTTTAAATATAAATGGCAACTTTAGGAAACATGATTAAAATAATGTATAAAAAAAATAGTAAATAAAATACTTGAAAAACTTGGCAAGGGCTTTGAAAATTCCCTGTAATTAATCAACAGTGTCTGATAGGTCTTCTACACTAGTTAACAATGGGTTTTATTTGAGTCAAAAGAGTGCAATTTTATCAAGTGCACCTTGAATGGAACATTTTTTTCTGAGATCCCAGGACATATGCATCATAACATTTTATTGAGTGTCTAACTAATTTTCATGTTCCAAAAAATGAGACGAAGGCAGAACGAATCTTTCAGGGTTCACCATTGTTTACACCACTTGTAAATCTTTGTTTTAAATCTTTTACAGATATCTGAATTTAGTCAGTTTCTTCTACCACTAGTTTACTTAAGTAACTCTGAAACCAGTCGTAGGAATCTATTCAATATTTGAAGCTCCTCATAATGCAACATAGTGTAAGTAACAACAAATCAAAAGCCAGTAATGTTTCTTGATACTCAGTACACCACCATATAATGTGTGTAATCATTCCTTAATTCAAAAGCATCCCTTCTTAAAATGAACCGAAAAGAGCTGAAAATGGTTTTAATTATTTAATGAAATTAAGTATTTTGCACAAAAGCTAATTAGAATTTCAAAAATCAGACAGTACAAAATTCAGTCCGTGGTAGGAAGGATTGTATTTGAATTACATAAGGATTGCAGGCAATCATGTGGCAATCATGTGGTCATCTTGCACAGGTGATAGGAGAAAATTGTCTGCCCTAATGTTGTCAATGCCAACACTATTTTGACGTTATGACAAGATATTCCAGAATTGGATCACCGTATATTGAAAACTCTTTAGTTACTAATGTTCCAAAACCTAACGTACGTATCAAAATATGAACACGATGAAGATTGTTCTTTACTCGAAAAGGTTAAGCAAACGAAGGGGAAAAAAGTAAATTGGTTAGAAACTAGTGCAATTGAACAGCTTGTTGATGGTTCAAAATTACTTAGCAGAATTCTGGCGCAAAGCGAGGATTTGGATTAGTAACAGGAGTGTTGGTTAGGAAGAAGAAAGGAACATTGTTTAGCCACATGGAGGAGAGCAGAATTAGCATCTACACACAGTGATTGTGCTGGTTTTACTGTGCACATGAAATTAGTACTACAGTTGCAAAATGTAAGTTTTTTTTATAGAGTACTATGATTCATGAGAGTTGTTAAGACGTTATCATTTTAAAACTCTGATGGAATAGTCGAGTTGGTATTGAAAAAATGACTACTAATGTTAAACTTGAGACTTTAACTGTGAAGACCAGATGGGGTCCTGAAAGGACGGTAACACTTTATCTGTGCAGTAATATGAGTAAACTTGAGAGGCACAGCCGAGATTTCCACGGCCATCAATTCAGTGGTTTGTCGGCGATCCCGATGTTGTCTTAATATCGATGATTATTGAAAGCGAGTAAATTAAAGAAGAAAAATTAGTTTAGTGTACACTCAGGGAAAGAGAATTGGTTGTGTAGAGAAAGCGAAGAGTTGGGCTTCGAGGCAACAATGCTGTATTGAGTACAAACTGGGATGCACGGGCTTAGGCTTTAAAACGAGTTGTGTTAAATGGAAACCTATTATGGTACTGCAGATGGTGGAATAACCACCCAGTTCAGAAGTGGGTACCATAATGTTTTTATCAAGCCTTGTGGGTATTATGAACGATTAAGATTTCCACATTTCTATTATACTCAATTTAGCGGTATGGGCTGCAGGGTCCACATTGTGGAACACAAGACCATATAAAACATGGTTGGGTACAGGAAAGTGGGCAGCAAGGTGGCGGAGGTGGACATTGGATTGGAGATGGACATTTTGGTGCTGGAGGAAACGATATGCTTTCAGCTTCGCCTCCTTTACCTCCGCTTCTTTCACACGACATTTGTGATTGCAGTTCGCTAAAATGGAATCCACATGGTACATCTCCAGGCATACAAAGTGGTGCTCTTGGTACGTATCCAAGATAGGGGTAAATGCCAGGTCCTCGGGTTTCTCGTTTGTTACATTCACCCTGATCTTCTTTGTACATATACTTAGGTGGAAGGGCATCTGCATAAGGAGGGTTCTCAGCAGAGTAATTGTCCATTTCGTTAGGACGAAACTTGATCATGGGCAGAGCATACATGCGGGCAAAGTTGGTCTGAGGCAACATGCAAGGATCACACGTCTTTATATTCCGTTCATACAAGACACTTTCGTTTTTGTCTCCAGATTCTTCAGGTGTTGCTGTTGCGCTTTGGATTGTATGCCACTCTTTTTCCTAAACGAAATAATAATGTAAACGTGAATATACAGTAACGATTGTTAAAAAGGATGCATCCATGTAAATATAAACCAGACACAGACTAAGTAGACAGCTGACAGCATAGACGAAAGGGAGCATAGCTCCATTTTTGGGGTATTTATCAAAGTTATGGTGCTCGATAGTCAACAACCACCCCCCAAAAAATGTCTCCACTCTTCCTTTGCCTTTGCTGTTCACTGTCACATTACCTAGGCGTGAAAAAAAATACTTTGACGTGGTCGGGGAGGAACCAAATTTACAGCAAATCGACTAAATCTGGGCACTATAATTATCACGGATCTAATCCCCCCAACCCCACCTCCATTTTCCTATAGCTCTTCTTTTCACCAACTGTGTTCTCAAGCTGAATATTTTGCAGTGTAAGACAAATTTTCGTTTTTTCGCTGTTTATTACCTTGGGTTAGTACTCCAATTTTTCTTTTACTCAAGCAAAGTAAAAATTTCGTAACATAGTAAAACAGTCACACCTCTCGGTCACGGGTTGCATTTTCATTCAAGGCGCGTTTTTGCTAAAAGGCACGCAGATAGAAACACCACTCTTAGCATTCATTATATATGCGTAATTTAATTACAATTATTTTAAGGCATTAGCTGAAGAACTACCACTCCCCTCCACAAGAAATACTTTATAGTTTGTTCAGGCTTTAGATTTATTCTCCATCTAAGTCAGCTCGAGGCAAAAAAAAAGCAATGCAACTATGAAATTGATGACGATAACAAGCTCACCAGTGTTATCGTGGGGAGAGTTGCTCGTCCCTTGTGAATGTTGAATGAGACGTAATTTTGAAACAATCGTTGCGACGTTTGCAATCCACAGGTCCAACGATTACGTCAAAATAAAGTCATATCGAAATTTGTGCTTGATGAGCAATTGTCCCAGTTTCCACATAGAACCTGTGGAGTTATACAATTGCTGCTTCTGCATTGGTTTAATGTAACATTCATCACATCATCAGTGCAGCAAAAGTACTATGGTGAATGCAAAAGTTTGCTATGCAACAATTTGGTTCTGAGGAATGAGCCTGGTTCTTATGCTATGAATTTCGAACCCCAAAAGTATGCAAAGTTTGTTTGCATGCAAACACTACAAACCAAGATTGACGGCTCACACTATACCTCCCATTATCTTTGACCAGTGAATAGTTTATTTGCAATTACATACAAAAACGTCGTGCCGCAAAAAAGTGTGCCGTAAAAAAAGGTAGGCCTACGATTAGTGAGGGTATTCGTACGTGAAAATAATTTTTAAGGTACGATTATTTTTATTGCTTTGCATAATGTCTGGCGCCATAAGAACCCTTGAAGAAAAAAGCAGATAAGATTTTTTCATAGATTTATGCACCCCCCTTGCCTCATTCTTGGAAGGCACTTTCCTTCCCTTCCACTCTGGCCCGTCGTTAGTTATGCTACTGCCAGTCGATAACATGTAGTTTCTAATACTATACAGCTTGCCTACTACTAGGTTGCGTTAGGAGGTGGTGTGTACTATATTTTAGTTGTGGCAGTGCATTCTAGCTCGATTCCGGCTGGCACTGTTTAAGATTGTTGCTCGATTCCGAAGTGCCCCATCCCCACCAAGTAGGGAAAACTCAACAACGAATAAGCCCTTCAGACAACCACCATAAAATATTTTCGTGTCCAGAGCATTGTTGCTTGAAATGACAAATTACCTCATCAGGCAAAAAAGGAAGTATTTTAACAGTGGAACTCCATTTTTCCATGTTTCTAGTATGATAGCTATCTACGTAAAAATTGAGTTTTACAAGATTGTGCCTATTTTTATAAATATAGACACTACAATACGTTCATGAATAAAATGAATGTTAAGTTTTAAAAAAAGTGGGAGACTATGGTCTTTTGACGGTTTAAGCAGATATTGTTTAAGCATTGTTGCTCGATTCTGAATTCCCCATCACCGTTCAAGCAACGAAAACCCAAACAACAAGCATTAATGTTTTTAAAGAGTTGTTTTACAATAGACCTTATTGGCACTGAAGGTTCACTTGGCCCTGAGGGTCACCCACTGCTCATCAGGGGAAACTACGAAAAGGCCCCAAGTAGTACAGGCAGTTTGTAAATCACTCGTAAATCTCTATGTAAGGCTTTACTGGGATAACAGAGGTACGTTTATAATACTCAACAACAATAACAACAGCACATACACGTAATAACTGAGCAAAAGAAGGGAGTCCACAAAAGATCGTCGGTTCAAATAGTTTTAGTTCGATTTTTTTAGGATTAATTGGAAAAGGAGAAAAATGGAAGTTTAATTATCAATTTAGTAATGTGGCTTTGGTAAGACAGTGTTTAAATTATTTGTTTTTAAACTGTGGGCATTTCGGCTCTGCATTATGTCAGGAGGAATGGCATTCCAGGAATGGCATACTTGACCAACCAAAGACATCTTGCTGATAGTAGTTCTACTAAAGGTCTGGTGACATTTTTCCATGTTTCTAGTATGATAGCTATCTACGTAAAAATTGAGTTTTACAAGATTGTGCCTATTTTTATAAATATAGACACTACAATAAGTTCATGAATAAAATAAATGTTAAGTTTTAAAAAAAAAGTCGGAGAATATGGTCTTTTGACGGTTGATGCAGAATGATTCGGACAGCTTTCTTTTGAAGTTTTAATAGTCGTAATTTATTCATTTTTGACGTACTCATCCAGACAAGTGTACAATAATTTAGATATGGTTGAATAATTGCATACACAGTTAGCCTTACAGTCAAAATTATTGGTCAAGTAGAAAACTTAGAGGCTTTAGTTTCTACCAAGTATAAACCAGCTTTACTGGGCAAAGTTTGGCTTTCAATCTTTAGGGTTGGCTATCATCCCTTTTATGACTTACAAACAAAAGTAAAACGTGTCAAGAGTGTTAAAGCCAAAATTTCACTGTTGACACTAACGAAATAGTTAAGGGTTTCCCTGAATTATTTAGTCCTGGCATGGGAAAGTTTGAAGGGTACAAGGCTAAGATACAGCTCAAATCCGATGCAAAACCTGTGTATTGTGGTGTCAGACCTGTTCCTTTGGCTCTCAAAGAAAAGGTCAATCAGGAAATTAGACCGCCTGGTTAGCCTAAACATTCTGGAACCTGTGGAAACCTCAGAATGGCCGATGCCGATCGTGATTGTTCATATAGCTAATAGCGACATTAGAATTATTGGCGATTACAAAACAACAGTAAATCCACAATTGGAGGGACCATTATCCAGTTCCCACGACTGCAGAACTTTTCAGCGAATTAGCTGGGAGTGACACTTTTAGCTTAATCGAACTAGATCCTGAGTCGGGAGCAGCCCTAACGATAAATACACCTTTGCGTCTGTTTTGCTGGTTGCGTGTACCTCTAGGTTTAGCATCTAGTCCTGGAATTTTCCAGAGGGTCATGACAAAAATCATCAGTAGGATTCCAAAATGTCTTCCCTTTTATGATGATATTCTCGTAAGTGGGAAAGGGTCTAAGCATGACGAATCGTTACATCAACTTCTAACTGCTTTACAGGATGTGGGGGCTAGGCTTAGTATCGATAAATGAAAACTGTCGCGCCCAGAACTCAAATATTTAGGCCACATGATTAATGCTGAAGGACTGCACACGCTTTCTGAGGTAGTTGAAGCTGTCACACAAAGGCTCCGAACCCTACCTGTGTTCAAGAGCTACAAAGCTTTCTAGGGTTCGTTAAATATCTACCAAACCTAGCTCACATTTTATCTCCAGTTACCAGGCTGTTGAGCCCTAAAGTTAAATGGGTCTGGGGGGCAGAATGTGACAAGGCAGTAAACACAGTTAAAGAATTCTTTGTTAAATCAAACGTTCTGGGCCATTATGATCCAAAATTAAACCTGAAACTGGTCTGTGACAGCTCGCCCTACGGAATTGGTGCGTGCCCTATGCATGTCACGCCAAATGGGGAATCGTGACCTCACGTAAGCTAACTAAATCCGAAGCTGGATATAGTCATTTCGATTGGGAACCCCTTAGCGTATTGTGGGGAGTGAAACGTTTTCATGAATACGTTTATAGTCACAAGTTCACACTGCAGTCTGATCAGAAGGCTTTAGTGTGGATTTATGGTCCTAAAAAAGCAATACCGCAGATAACAGCAGCTCGAGTTCAAAGATGGGCAGTTATGTTAAATGCTTACTCATATGATTTTGAACACATTCCTGGGAAGAAAATTTAACAGCCGATGCTGTGTAGGCTCCCACTCTCTAACACTGAGGAGTTTGAGGAAACAGAAGCCCAGTACAACGTTTTGGCCTTGGAAACTATCTCCAACCTGCCAGTATTAAATGAAACTCTGGTGCTTGAAAGTAGAAAGGATAAGGAGATACGTAAATCATGGGTGGCCTGCTGTCAGAGATAATCCTGACATGAATCCGCATTTCACACGCCGCACTGAAATCTCCATCGAGTCTGATACTTTGTTTTGGGGGTATAGAATCGTCATGCAGCTTTGCGAAAACAAGTTCTGAGCGATTTACACAGCTCAAGCCTGCACATTGTTAAAGGTTTAGCTTGGGCCAAAGGTGTGGTGTGGGGGTAAGGTGTGGTGTGGGGGCTAATCATGCATTAACTGTCAAGAATTTTAGGACACTCAATCTGCAGGTCCCAAGCACACCTGGGAGTATCCAACTAAACCTAATGCGCGGTTCCACACTGATTTCCTTGAACCGTTAGATAATTATATGTTTTGAATTATCGTGGATGCACATAGCAAAATACCGTTTGTGCACAAAATGAAAAGTATGACATCTGCTAAGGTTATTGATATCTTTAATAACCACATTGCCAAATACGGTTTATTTGACTCGCTCGTTATGGACAACGGGAGTCAGTGGATGTCTCAAGAATTCAAGGCATGGCTAAAAACTAATGGAATCCGTCATATGACAGGACCTAGATTTTCCCCGTGGGTCAACGGCCTTGCAAAGGTCTATGTCTGGAATTTTAAACGCATTTACAAAGCTGCAAGACTAGTATCCAAGAAAGTATAAATACCTACTTAATGTCATCTAGAATTAAATAAATAAATAAATAAATTTGTTGCAAATGCAACCGGAATGGCAAGGACCTGTTGATCGCTAACAGTCATCCGAAATTAAAACTAAAAGTCATAGATTACAAAAGTTTAAAATGAAGACAAATGGTGCGACAGTAGGGTTGATGGAATTTGGTTGGGGTCACGAATGCCTTACCACCAAGGTTAGACCTACCAGGGACACAATGGTCCCCGATGGCATCGCCAAACATGAGGGACAAGTGAGGGGAAACGCCGGGAGTCATTGTCACTAATTCTTATATAACAATAAAATAAAGTAAAGCAAAGCTTGGCCAAGACCAATTGGCATTCCTAATGCATAAAAAAAATGATACTGTTAAAAACACACAGCAAAAGTGGTCAGCACTGAGTCAGTATATTTGCGATCTCAGCTCAAAAGAACAGGGAAGGGATAGGTTTATCCACTTATTCCCTGCCTAAATTAAAATTAATAAAAGTATACTTATTTACAATACAAACTAGCAGGTTGATACCATTGTCTTAAAAACTACGAAAAATTTACATATTTGGTGAGATCAACATTATTTAGCCTCTTTTTAAAAGTAGCAAGTGTTGGTGCCATGACAACATCAGCAGGAAGAGCATTCCTGGGACCTACGACACGATTAGAAAAGAAAAACCTACGACAATCCCTCCTACTAGTCTTTACTATTAATTTAAGGATGTGACCCCTTGTCCGATTTCCTTCCCTTAATGACAAGAAATGGTTGCACCCCAAATCGGTCAATCCATGTAAACTTGAAAAGGTCAGGTTTAGGTCCTGCTTAAGTCTTCTCACTTCCAGTGAATCCATATTTAAAATTTTCAAACGTATGTGTAAGTTTTACATTCCATACCTGGCAAATACTTCGTAAAATTTCTCTGAACAGACTCAATATTGCTTATATTCTTTATCAAATGTGGAGACCAGACTAGACTTGCATATTCCAGTATAGGCCTAACAAATACAATGGAGGCCCAGCACAAGGTCTTTATATCACCAAAAGTAAAACATCTTTTAATTATTGCCATTCTCTGCCGAGCAGTTTTGACATTTGCAGTGAATTTCGCTCTTAAGATTATTTGTAAACCACACCCTAAGACTTTGACTTCGGTGACATGGTCAAGCACTGTACCCTCAAGTGTATATTATATCTCCATACTTTTTGGTCCAATGTGGAAGGCTTTACATTTGGGGCCTGATAGGAAAAATTCCCATTTTTGAGTTCTAGATCCAGTAAGGACGAGGACAATGCTGTATGATTCTCCTTATCTCTTATGGTATTATAAAATTTCACATCATCAACGAACTTAGGGGTCATAATGGTTGAATCTTTAGTTTTTAAATCATTAATATACATACGGAGAAATATTGGGCCCAACATCGATGCCTGTGGGACACCACTAGTAACCATACTTTGACTAGAAATTGATGCTCCTACACACACTACTTGTGTTCTATTCGAAAGAAAGTTGTTTCTCCATTTAAGGGTGTGGCCACCAATACCGTAGGTTGCTAGTTTAGAGTTTAATTTTGATGTGGCACAGAATCAAATGCTTTTGCAACGTCAATCAGTATAACATCCATCGAATTTCCACATTCCATAAACTTTGTCCAATCGTCAGGACAACAGAGTAATTGTAGAACAGTTGATCTTCGCGGTACGAAACCAAATTGATCATTTGATAATAGCCCAAAGAAAGAAAGAAAGAAATAAAGTCCATTATTCGTTTTTTTATAACTCGTTCAATAATCCTACGCACGTTAATGAAATAGGCCTATAATTTAGTGGGTCTGCACCATTACCATTTTTGAATATAGGTATCACACGTGCTTGCTTCCAATGTTTTGTAAGTTTGCCAGATAGTAATGATTTATTTAGGATTACAGATAAGGGTAAGCAAAGTTCTTTCACATATTTTTTATAAAAAGATGATGAGAACCCATCTGAGCCCACGGCTTTACTATCTTTGAAGCTCCCAAGGATAAATTCAATATCTGCCATAGTGATGGAGTTTGGTTCAAAGGGTTTAAAATTGATAGAAGATTCTGAGCCTTAATATATATTATTTTATCACTTGTAGTAAAATGTTTTACAAATAGGGAGTTTAAGGTCTCCACTTTATCATGGTCATCAGTTATTAATTTATCATTATGATGAAATGGCAGCAGGTGCTGTCTGCGACCCGTTATCCTTTTGATATGTTTAAATACGGCTGCTGGAGTGCCCGCAGAAATAATTTTACGCTCTTGTTTAATTTCATGGGCCTTAATAGTATTTGATAATAAGTTACTACAATATTTATATTTTGCATAAATTGACTTATCCCTATTATTATTCTTATATCTTCTCCAAAGTTTTTTTTCCGATTTAGTAATTTTACCACGTCTTTGGGAGGCCTACGTTTAACATTATAACTAAAAATTTTAGAACAAGTGTTTTTCATTACTAATTCTGATAGCATGTTACGAAATGTATTCCATGAAACCTCTACCGCCATTTGCTCCGTTATTATTTTGGACCAATCTACATTTTTAAGGTCTTCCTGTAAGGCATCAAAATTAACAAACCCAACAGATTTGTGTTCTTAAGAATTTACTTTGTAATTTCCCAGATATCTATTAAATGCGATCATGCAATGGTCACTGTTACTAAAATGTTCCATTACATTTACATTGTACACAAGACGAGTTTCATCCACAAGAATTAAATCTAAAATGCTGTCACATCGCGTTGGTTTTGTGACAAGTTGGTCGAATCCAAGTTCAGAAACATTATCCAGAAATATATGTATAGGACCTTGTTGGTCGAATTCGACCACCCAAGCTACAGCTGGTAAGCTTAATTTCAATCGGGAATTAAAATCTCGTCTGGATTTACTCTATCCCAATCCAGTAGCGGTTGCAAAATGCAATCAACGAGAACAGATTAAGGCACACAAAACCGTAAACTGCTGAAATATCAGGTTGGCGATGAAGTATGGTATAGAGATTTCAGCACCACTAATAAACTGTGGGCTAGCAATCAACAATGTAAATTCATAAGGATTGACAGGGAACTAACAAAAAATACATGTAAACAGAAAAATTTACACATTCTTTATTTTCAGCTAGAATAGTATTTTTTCTTGTTTATTTTATTTCTTCGGTTGTATTTTGGTGTCGTTGAGGCACGGCAAGGTAGCCATTTTAGTTCCTCATTGTTCACCTTCACAGATTAACGTATACTTTCATAGATTAGGTTAGTGTATATTGTATTCATTGATCAATGAATTTTGTCTATCATTGATCAGTGTATATTGTATTCACAGTATATTAATTCATTCTTATGACTGTAAGAAGTTTACAAGAAGCCATGTCACCAAGAATAAATGCCCTTATTGTGTTAACCTACAACAGTGTAAGTTCTTTCACTAGTGTAGTAGTAATGTAGGAGAACCCACAGATGTTACCACGCAAGTAGTTGTCGACCGAAACCAAGTTTTTCACTTTCGGCCGAAACCGAAACCACTACCAAAACCGGAGATTTGGTTTCGGCCGAAACCGAAATCGCTACCGAAACTGACAATTCAGTTTCGGCCAAAACCGAAACCACTACCGAAACCATTAAATCGGTTTCGGCCGAAACCGAAACCACTACCGAAACCGGAACCAAAACCTAACAATAATAATATCACTTTCAATAATTAGACAAAAAGTACGGATAAAATCATTAAATCATGAGTGTATGGTTTATGGACCAACGTAGACTAGACTGGGAGGCAGAGACCAGTTTACCTCTTTTCTGCCGCTATGCTGAGTAAATCCACGCGCGCCCTTCACCCCCACACCTAAAAAAATGTCAATCGTACTTAAATAATTCATGACTTTCGTTTGCATTTTATTTCTGCTTGCTAGTTTTATTTTTTTATTTTAAAACGATTAACTCGTGTCAGTAAGGGAGATCCAGAGCACCAGAGAAGAGTTTCATTCACTGAGTAGCCTATAAGCCTGGATTGAAAACGTAAATAACGGCAATTAAAGCGTAAATTCCCTGCAGTGCAACGATGCCATTATAAATATGATTAAATATGGATTGCAAAAAATGTATTTATTGTTGATGGGATGGCAGAATAAAGTAGAATCTGGATGTCGGTGCCCCTGGGCCTAGTTAGACTACGCGGAAATTGGCTACAGTCAGGAGGGGAATTGGTTTCGGTTTTACCGTAACTGCAGCACAGGATTCAACCGAAACCGAAACCATAACCGAAACTAGTTATACGGTTTCGGCCGAAACCGAAACTGACCTATAATTTTTTGGCCGAAACCAGAACCGAAACCGAAACCAAAAATTTGACAGTTTCGGTACCGAAACCGAAACCGAAATTCGGTCGACCTCTACACGCAAGTACATCACTTTATTATTATTATTATTAAAAAAAGCAATGTTTGAATTAAATCCTTACATGTAAAGGCGCCTTTCCACCTGAACAGCTGATGTAAGCACTGCTGATGTTAAGTGGTTCCCGTACGTGCAAGCGAAATACTGTAGTTGGGCAGCGTGAAATGAAAACTGTTCCGACCAACCCTCCCCCCCCCCCCGGTCCCTTCCTGGATACCCTTTGCATGCACCTGAACTCCCCAATTGTGTGATTTGAATTCCACCCCTGCCACCCCCACCGCAGTAGTGTTTGGTCTTATTAGGAAAGTAAATCACATTTTCACTGGAGGGTGCCACTCTTATTCTCAGTGTGGCTGCATTGCCTGCTTCTCTGTGTTGATACCAAGCACGATAAGCCTGCAAGAGAAATACTATACTGGGCAGCAGAAATGAAAACGACCGCCGACAGCTGCCCTGGTCCCTCCCGCACTCCCGTCCCCCACCTTTGCACTCCGCCATTGTGTGATCCACCATTGTGTGTGCCATTGTTTGCACTCCGCCATTGTGTAATCCCTTTTGCCTCCCCTGGAACCCCCAATATTTGGTCTTCTTCGGAAAGTAAATCACGTTTTCAATGGAGTGTGTCATTGCCAGTTTCTCAATCTTGATACCAAGCCCGCAATAACGATCGCGTATGAAGTGATTGTTACTCAACCTCGGCCCTTTATTTATCTTTTGTGGCCATTGTTAGGCTACTACAATGTTAGCGGCGTCTTATTCAGGCTCAGTGTGGCGAGAAATTAGTAAGGTTTGTGTCAGGGGAATATTCCCCTGCCTTTATTTTATCTGGAAACCATTGTGAGCAACCTCACTCCCTTTGCCACTGTCCGATGTTTTTACCACACATATCACTTGTCCCCCAAACACTTGTAAACAATTGATTCTCTGTCTCCATTGTTTTAGTTCTTAAGGTTTGTTAACAATGCCACGTGCATGCACCTTTTTTGGTGTACACGGTCGTAGCCAGCACCCCCGCAGCCCCCGCACGTACGGGGGTTTTCTTCAGGCCAAGGAGCGCGAAGAGCCACGAGGCCTTTATAGTGGACTACAATATTGAGTTTTCCAGATAACTACGTAACGTAAAAAGGTGGTAAACGTTTCAAATAAAACATCCCGCTTTCCAAATCCTGTAAAAAGTCGTAAAATTCCAAACAAAGAAAAATCTATAGAGTTTAGGTTGATGAAAAACATGATTAAAAATTGAAAGCTGCCATGAGAGCGACAGCATGGTTACACGTCCTGAGACGATCATTTTGTTAGTAAGCGAAATAAAAATAGCTTGTTTCTAAATAAAGCTTACAGTTCGGAACCAGACTCTGAATTTTCGGCTTCAACATCCTGGTCTTCTTCACTATCACTTTCGCTATCGCGTTCGAGTTTGTTGACGCGTTTTTTGTAGCTATACTTTTGTTTTGTGTTCGGCCTAGCCTTAAAATTTGTGCTAGAACTTGCTTTAGGGTGATCGAGTGATTTTAAAGTTCTATTCGAATGACTAGCTTTTCGGCACACGGCTTTTAAATGGCCGACAGTGTGGCAACGGCCACATGTATAGTGTCGATATTTACAACGTGTTTTCACGTGGCCATTTTTGCCGCAACAATAGCAAATGAAATCGTTAGTGAATTTAGGCCTACTTGATGTTTTGCCCGATTTTTTAGCTACGTAGTTAACAGCTTTAGAATGGCTTCTCAAAACGCTTTGGTCTGTTTCAGCAGATTCTAAGGATAAAGCTAAGGATGTTGTAGCCTTTAAATCCAGAGTCTGCTTCAACAACTCGCGTTGAATGACTTCTGATTGGATCCCCCCAATTAGGCGATCCCTAATCATTTCGCTGTTTATGTCTTTAATTTTTGCGAAGTCACAATATTTCGCCATTAGCTTTAAGGCAGCTAAATATTCCCCGATACTCTCATCTGATTTTTGCGATCTTCTAAAGAATTTAACACGCTCAGATACCACTGAGGGCACTGGCTCAATGTCGTCTAAAACTTTTTTAACGAGCTCATCAAATGTAAATGAGTCGGGCAAATCAGGTGAGAGGATATTAAGAATTCTATCAAACATTTTCTGGCCCACAGATGCCATTAGAAAATTAACTTGCTTGGTTGCTGGTATTTCTTTAGCTAAAAAAAAGTAACGAATTCGGCTGGAGTATTTCTCCCATGTGTCAGACTCGCAATCGAATTCCGAAAATAAACCAGTGGTTTTAGACGAACCCATGTTGAACCCACCCTCGTCGCCAACTGTGATGTCCTAGGCGGGGGCACACCTTAGCCCAGCGTGGGCACCAATGGTAATAAACACATGGACTACCAGAGTGTAGGGCTACAGCTGATAAGACAGCGAACTTCCTGTTTACTTCCCTTTATATACAATTATAACATTATAACAGGAAGTCATGTGATGCAACTTAATACAATATATAATTATGGAATAGCCTATTAGTAGTTAAAGGGGTATCTTGATAGGGTTAACATATTGACATGAAATTGATGGCTGCCATTGTGGAGCACACAAGTGACGACTCCACAGGAATGTTTTTAAAATTGTAATGCAATGTGAAGGATATAACCAAACTCAAAACATTTGCCGTAAAGAAAACTTATACGGTGGCTATAGCGGATGCTCGAAGGCATAGCGTGGGCACAGCGGACGCTTCCCTTCCGCCAGCGCTGCCAGCAGATGCTTCCTTCCCTCTGGCACCCCTGAAAGTGCACGGGGGATTTGGGGAACAGCCACGCTTCGTGCGAGAACGATAAACGTCCTAAAGTCTCTCCATCAGAAATGCCGGAAACTCACTTCCGGAATACACGAAGAATAAACTTCTGGCAGTATGCAGTCAGAACTGTGGAGGGCGACGCTGTGCGCAGATTTCCTTCTTTGCTTTAGTTTCGTACCACTGCATCTAAATACAGGTTTACCTCACTAATAATAGTAAGCTAAAAATAAAGCTATTCCGTGGATTACTTTCTTCCTTTGGATTTTTACCTTTGGATTTTATATCTTCAGAATTTTCTTTATTTGGTTTTATTTTCCTGGATTTCCTTTGCCGTTTTGCCACGTAACGGACTGGTTCACAGTCTTCGGCACAAAATACTACTTGCGCCAGACAGGACAAAACATGCAAGCATACAAAAAAACATGCTCCAACTTTGTGATTGAGCCTCTATGGATTGGATAGCCAATTTTTTTCAAACAGAAAAACAATTCAATGTGATGGGAAAATAAAACCTTTATCTGATGGGAAGAAATTTCTACCTGATGGGTAAAATTCTACGTGACGGATGCACACGTTTTCTATCGGATGGACGTTCGCTCATTTCGACCTGATCTTCATTTTTGTGTGGGTTTGGATTTTCTTTGTACTTTGTTGGGGGGGGGGGGAGTATTTTTGCGTGTTTTTGCATTGTTTTATCTCACAACCCAAAACAACAAATCCTGAACAAAACCTAAAGAAATTTCAGGTAGATAATAAGGTTTCTGGCAAACCCACTTCAATAGGCCTACTGGCATTGTATCATTGCCAGTAAGCTTTATTGATACTGACACGTCACTTGATACACGAAGAGTTTGCGGTTTGTAGGGCTGGCAGGGAGAGTTGTGGGGGGGGGGTGCTGCTGCTTTTTTCACTAGAATGTGAGGAAGGGGAAATGGGGCCTTGGATCGGAGAGCGGGGCATCGAAACGTTGTGGGCCATACTATGTCTTTCCATTTCACCGAAAGTTCAGCCCTGATTAAAATTCGGCGAAAAGGGAATTCCCGTTTCGCCGAAACTCATTTCGCAGAATCAAAATACTCTATAAAAATGTAATATTGCTGAAGTTAAAGAAGCATTTCCTAACTGGAAGGACTTTGTAATTAACTGCAGTTTCTGATGAGCGAGGCACGTAATTTGATTTGAAAATAAATATTTTCCAAAACAGGAGTCGGCGAAACGGGAATTCCCGTTTTGCCGAAATCCGATCACACATTTGATCCCCCCCCCCCCCTTTCGGAAATATTGAGTTGTCCCTGCAACAGGGAGAATGAACTACAGAGCAAAATATCGCAGGAAAAATGAGAACGGAAATAAAAAGTCGATGAAAAAAGGACAAATAAAACCATATCGTCTAAAAAGGATCGTGAAAGCCACTCACGCTAAAAGAGCCGCGGGAATTGTGTAATTGATATATGGGACTACTACTCTCCCATTTTGTGATTTGTAGAACATCCTGCCTCATACTCACTTTTTCGTTCTAATCCGATTACACTAGACTTCCTGTGTTACAAATGCTAGACATATATTTTTGTCGATGTATAATTTGTAGATGTATATTAGTTTGGGTGCAGTATTGGAGCAATGGGGCGCAATCTAAGTCAATATTTGGAAGCACAACGACGTGTAACTGCAATACTAAGGACAGTTTTACATCGACCGCGTGTGACACGTCATTTTGCTCAGATTTCCGAACGCACGGATCTGACGAGCGTTGGAACTGCTATCCAGCCCTTCTTTGTCAACATGCCTCGTCACATTTAACACCCGTTCTGCGTTCGAATCCGATTAGAGTAGGTATGATTTTTTCAAACACCACCTGCATATTATGGTATTTTGTTGTTTAATTTTAAATTAGTAACACTTTTTTAATGAGGAAAAGGATTTAATTCCTAGATATTGGATGGCAATCACGTTTACAGATTTTATTTATCTTTCAATCAGCCAACCTTAAAATATTGCTCCAAAGTGCAAAAAATATATTTTAGATAATTTTGGCTCCACACCTCTCTAGACAAGACAATTCTCTTTCATTAGAAACAAGATTGACAATATTCCGTTGGAAAATAACTGAGAAAAAGTGGAAATAAGATCGTAACTAAAATATGTTGTAGACGCTAACGCCATCTAGTAGTCAGAATTGCGATAACCAAAGGGGTTGCACTCCCTCTTAAGAGCCGCATTATATTGTTGAAATAAGCAGGGGCGTAGCGAAGCCTTAGTAAGTAGGGGGGCGCAGGCCCAAAAAATCCGACTATGGTCTAAGATTTGCCGACTTCCATCGCGAATTTTTTTTAATGCTTTAGCCCTTCGCATACTGGGGAAGCTGTGTGGCGGTGGTGGTGGGCGGTATGAGCTAGGCAAGACATTGTCTCATTCTCCCCCACTAATTTTACCGTGCCCACCTTAGTGGCCTATTAGAAATTTTATTTCTACATAAATGGCCAAAAAATGCATGTAATACATATATGGATATACAAAAGAAATTGTAATGTACCTTACATTGTGAGGGCAGTTTTTTGCTGGGACCTACTCAAAAGGATGTGCACTTTAAGTTTCTGAAGGTTGCCATGCTGTAAACCTTGAGCATTAAAGATGGCGACCAAAATGGCGCCAACTATTACTCGATTTGTTGCCATTTGGCCTCTTATGCAAGAACCGTTACTGTTACACAAAAGCAGTTTGTATATCAGTTGTTTATATCTATGAGTGGGAATGTCTTCTTTGAATCAAGGGCAATGAAAAGGGTCTACCATTATTAAGGACCGAGCCACGCCCATTTTACTAGGGGCTGGTATCACAATTACCATTGAATTTTTTGCTCATTTTCAAATTTAAACTGCTCTTGTGACGGTTATAATTTAGATGAATGACTCCAATTAGGTTTATTCGAAAGGTGGGAATGTCGTCTTTGAATCAAGGGTAATGAAAAGGGTCTACCACTATTAGGGACCGAGCCACGCCCGTTTTACTAATGGCTGGTATCACAGTTACCGTTCAATTTTTTGCTCATTTTCAACCTTTGAACGGTATTAAACACAGAAAGCCAAAGGCTCAACAAGAGTTAAATAAATACAGATGCAAACCTATTTACGTTGCCTTTTGGACTTATATGTCAGGCTGACTGAGTGGGGAATCGAACCAACGACCTTCGAAAATAAAGGCCGATCTGTCCTACCACTGAGCCACACTGTCACAGCCAAAAGGAAACTCTGCCTATGGACGTTTCTTGTTGGCCTTCTCAGTATGTCTCAGTGGTAAGAAATCGGCCTTTCGTGTCAAAGGTCGTGGGTTCGATTCCCCGCTCCGGCATTCTTGACATAAGTCCAAAAGGCAACATAAATGCAAACGTATTTATGCAAACCTATTTACGTTGTCTTAGGCACTGGCAGGTGTAGAAGACTATCAGGTTGGAGGCGGGGGAGGGAGGGGTGTGATTAAAACAAAATTGGATATGGTTGTTCAGTAGGACCAAAGGCTAGTTGGCATTTCCAAACTCCTTGACAATGCCAGTCCGCTTTTGCCCAAGCCAAGCATCACCAACTGCCTTAAAAATTCGAAGTTCAATGTTTTTTTCCCTTCTATCAGCACCGCGATCAGCACAAACATGGCTGCCACCAAGTTTCTATATCAAATGCATACATTCAACTTTCCAGCAAGGTGTTCCGTTAATTGAAGTGACCGCGGTTGGTAGGTAAAAGTTGGTAACACCAACGTTTGTTCTGATATATACTTCGAATCACGAAAACTTGGTGGCATACAGTATATGTTAAATGGTTTTGTAATTTCCCTTAAATAGTTAGTTCCTTATCGTTCCCTCAGATTTCCATCGTTGAACCCATCGAAGTTGAAAACGTGAGATTCTTTAATTTCTTATTACAGATCGTTTTACGTTATTTTAACGTACAACTAGTACGTTTAAATTTTACTGAATAATCTAAAGACAGCTAAGCTCTGCTGCTTTGATAAATTCAAGTTGATGTGGTGCCATACGGTAGTGTTGTTGCTATGAATGTACTACGTTGTACTATGTTGTCCTTAGATAATTTTAACGATTTTATTCTGTTAGTGTGACTTTAACACTTAATTTAATTATTCGGTGAAAAAAATTCGGTAACAAAAATTTGAAGAGGTCGTTAAAAAAATATTATGATTCGGCCAAAATTAAGATACCTCCCCCCACCCTCAAAAAAAATATATAATAGTAGCATGTCTACTAATAAGTTCAATTTTTTTTCCTCTTATAGTTTTTGTCGAGTGTTAACATTTAAAAATCGTATTTTTTACTGGAAGTCATAAAAACTGAACGAATTTAATTTGCTTACCGTACGTGCTTTGATGCCTCAAACGGAATTTTTTTGTACAAAATTCTTTCACGGAAACGAGTTCCAAATGACAGTTTTGATTATTAAAACCTTTTTTTTCGGGATGGGACAATTAATTTCAGTCAGCATAAGGCTGTAGAACTAATAAGTACTCACCAAGGTGGTTATGAATACTTCGTAATAAACAAATCGTTCCTCCGCTTCCTTAGTTAGGATGGCCCCTATTGTACACGTCAGTAGTGGCGCCAGCCAACTGCAGATGGGGGTGGGGGCAACGATTCCCCGAAAGGAGGGGGGGAGGCAAAGAAAATTAACGTCTTCTATTAAACTTTGTTCTAAGTCGGCAAGGGGCCGGCAAAACCAGGTAGGGGGTCTGCGGGAGCGGTGTAAGTTCCCCCTAGCGGGGTCCGGGGCAGAGCCCCGGAAGCTGAAGCATTTTACGCTATTTGAGGGCCTATTTTCGGCTTCCCGAGACACGTTTGAAACACACTCGTTAAGCAAATTTCGGATGTTTCTCGTAAACATTCTTCAGCAAGAGAGGTAGTAAAAACCTAATTCTGACCAAATTCTGTTTTTTTTATTATGCATTTCTTTTTACAAAATAAATTAGCTGATGAATTTAAATTATTTTAAAAATATTATTACTTTAACATTAAGTAACAATGAATAATTTAGGTTTGAAAAGTACTGTTGCTTACGTTTCAACGTATGGCCAACTCTATTTACAGCTTTTTTCCCCAAAATCTGTACGGATTTTATGTCGTCACGTTGACTCAGTCTTCCGGCTGTTTCCAGACGACAATCTCAGTTACTCCCCGACGACAATCTCAGTTACTCCCCGACAGGGGGCAAGGCCTCCCCGACGCCCCCCCCCCTCTCCGGCGCCACCCTTGGTGCACGTGTCAGTACGAGGTCACAGTGTGTGTGACTGAATCCTAGCCAAAGATTAGTTACGAAGTGACGATTCATAGAAAAGAGAAAAACGAAGCGATGAGAAGACTCGCGTATATTTTTTCCCCTTAAGAAATGTTGTTTTCTGCTCCAAAACATTTACTCAACTTAAGAATTTGCCGACTGGGAAAGAGTCAATGAGCAAAGGTGAAATGCCGAGTCGTTTTTGGCTCCTATGTAATAAATAATAACATGTATTGCCAAGACAGTTTAATTTCTTTGGGGCGAATTTCTCGAATGGGGAGAAGAGTAAATGAACAAATCTGAAATGCCGACTCTAATTTCATCGCGTGAAAAAATAATAAAAAGTGCACCTACGACGACAGTTTAATTCTTTTCACGAATTTGCCGACTGGGAGAATGAGTGGGGGGGCAGTACGCCCCCCTCGCCCCCCCCTCCCATCGCTACGCCCCTGGAAATAAGGAAACGGTAACCCATAAAATAGTGTTGATTATCATTTTTTTTTAATGTTGATTACTTCGTTAAAACGAACTGTTTATTAGTTTGTTTTTAAGCCCAATAATCAGAAATAAAACATATTACTTTTCTTAAAATGAAATGAAAAAAAATACTTCGAATTGCAGCAAAACGCGATCTTCGACCTCTCAGTTAAGAAGCCAGGTGTGGTTAAATTATGCACGATGGGAAAAAAAAGTTTTCAAAAAACTCGTATTCGCAACCAAGAAAATAAAATTAATTGGGGAATGGGTTTGTTTATGGGGAAAGGGAAGGGGCAGACGCTCCATTTTACTTCTGGTGTGGGGGTATAAAAAAAATCCTGGCTACGGCCCTGTTGGTGTAACTTATCCTGGTTGCTGTTATGGCGTATGGCCATTTTTACTTAGATTTGTTAGCTATTATGTTCCCAGTTTCACATCCCTTGTGTATGGGGGTAAGATGGACAACATTGACTTTTCATGCAATCTTGCTACTTGCTGACTCTTGATGGAGCAGAATTAACTGTTGATATTTGCCCATGAATTGCATATAGCTGGGAGCCAGTAGGTATAACTAGCGTGTAAATGGTGCCCTTCCTCTCCCAATGTTTACCAGCAGGATGTACGTAAGTTACCATGTAGTTACCCTCACAACGAGCCCCTAATTGCCGACTTGCTTAGGGTATGAAATACACTAAGATATACTGAAATAGACTTAAGATTTTATCAATTGTGGCATACAATAAACTATGGGACGTAGTAGTAACGACCCTTTCGCCTTCTTTATTATATAGCTTGTCTAATGTTTGGGATGTTAACACGTTTGACACGTTTGCTCCCGCTGGATGTGCCCAGTTTTGCTTTTTTCGGCCCATGTTCGGTTCGTAAATCGTGTGGGATTGTGCGTGAGTATCTTGTGCTTCGACTGTGCGTGTGTGTTTTGCTTTGGTCCCGGGTCTGGAGAAGCAGTGTTTGTTTGTGCGTCGTGCTTTGGGTGAGTGATTTGCGGGTGTGGGTGCCGCCATTTTTAGTGTGGCTTCCTTGGCGCAGGTTCGTGATCCGTCGTATCCTTGAAGAGTGGTCGAACTTTTTTCCCCTTCTTTTCAACCATTCTCCTATATGTCTCACTGCCCGTGTTTGAAGTGACGTTTTTTACATTTTCTTCATTTAAAAAAAATCGTTTTAACCTTTTTTCTACAAATTTTAATTGAGGTGTTGGAAGCATGTAGCGGTTTTTTTTTTAACTCGAGAGTGCACAGATCGTCCGACATAGCAAGTGATCATTCTCGTGAATGTGATGTCACAAGGAGGTGACGTCGAAACATGCTTTATTTCGACTCTGTTCAGATGCAGCCCGGTAATGGGGACCGCCTCCATAGTGCACCTCGGGGAAGGCCAGCATTTGCAAGCGGATTAAAGGACAGTCATACTAAGGATCCCGTAAACATCCCTGACCTGCATGATGTGTCGGCAAAATTACTCAACCGTTTGGATGAATTTAGCCTCGAGAAAGACATTGACATGGGGGAAATCAATGGTAAGGTAGCCTCCATTCCACAGCTTGTCACACTCGAGCTGAAAGCCAAATTTGACGCATACACGGATATCTTTGAGCAGTGGACAAAAAAATTTTTCGAGAATCAGCAAACCTTATTGAATGACGACACAAATGATCTTTACACAAAACTTGAGAAGAGAGTAGCATGCATAGAGGAACTCTTAATAAGCAAGATGGCAGAAAGGTTCCAAATCAGAGCAACCAATGGTAGACTCTAGCCACATAGGCCACCTCTAGGGAGCTTAGATTTAAATGTGAAATTGAAAAGCTCAGCCAGAGGAGGTCTGCATCTCATTTCTGCCCACCTGGACCACGATGTGAAGCAGATGGACCCAGCTTGTTCGCTGGCACAGGCATTATCTCCCCCCCTTCACGGAAACATCACTGTGCGCCGCAAAAAACAAAACGAAAAACAACAACAAAAAACCACTTAGGAAACAACGTCTCACCACTCACTGAAAATCAAAACATCCAGAATTCGGTGGAGCATATGGCGCAAGGTCAGGCTATGCGAACCCTCGTCCCAGCGGTGACGGAACTTTGTGACATCATAATTTAAGGAAAAAAAAATAAAATGATTAGGGATAAAGAAAACTTCCTGGATCTTATGATTGGAAGCAATAGGAGTGTAATTCAGGGGGAACTCACTCAGATGTCATCCGCATGGCATATCCGCACTACTATAGTTGGGGACTCTCACGTTAGGGGTCTTAGAGGCGGTACTAATCCAGGATCCAACACTTTGACTTACCCAGGCCTAAAAACAGAAGAACTTTCTTCTAAATTGCAATATGTCATATCTGAAGGAGATAGTGACGGCGCCTTCGTGGGATGTGCAGGGTCCAACAGTATCACAGCCGATGCGCCTAACAGAATCGCCCAACATATTCAGGACTGCACAACTTCAATCCGAGTAAAGTACCCTTCAGCCAAAATTACCATCATAGGCCTGTTCCCACGACTTAAACAATCGGAAACAGACCTCGATATGAAGATCATGCACACGAACTCATTATTACGCAAATTATGTGTCGCACAAAATTACTCAATTTTTCTGTCAATTGGTTAAGCAATTTGTTCAGACCACACCTTCCTAGCAAGGGACTCCATTCACCTAACGGCCAAGTAGTCTAGCAGCCAAGGGCAACAATAGTGCACTTCTGGAAAAAAGCATGAAACTTTCGGAAATTATTTTATAGATAAAGAACAACATTTTTGGATATGGTGCCCACTGATGGGACTTCCGGTTTAGCGTCATGACGTCATCAAAGATGCCCGCCCCATGATTTAACCTTAAAAATTTGTATCTCTGTAACCAATCAACCGAATTTAATTTTTTATAGCTCGTTGGATAAATAAAATTATAACTAACCAAAAATCTCCTATGGCAGAATAACACAACTCGCACAGGTTAAGCGTTAGGGGTTCTGGAATGCGAAATTTGTTAAATTTACACAAGAATTTCATACCCCGATTATTGAAATGTGGGAAATAACCATGAAGTATAATCATTTGAACCATAAGCTGTTAATTATGACTTATTTTATCCCTTTACAACGAGTCATGGCAACTATTCAGTCAGAATGTTGCTGTTATGGGGTATAAAATCACAATGACAGCATGGTACTTATATGAAGCATTTATTAGTATTAACATCACTGCATAGGGCTATATCCAAACAGCAGTTCACTGGTTTTCCTGGCAAGCTCTTCCACAGTATCACAGTGCAGTACACGGTATCATAGCCTTCATACAGGTGCAACGTCCACCACAGCCTTTCTTACATCCGCACTTAATTAGTTCATGCCATGCCATCTCAGCATCTGGTAGGACTGTCCATAGTAGTTTCCAATTACCTGAACCAGGAGCAACTTCTCATCCCCAGTCGGCCGGAGTAGGCAGTAACTGTTTCGGATGCCAGCATTGACCCCATACGCAAATACCTTGGTAAACTGCTCGCTTCACGTGTTGCTCAAGGGCAGCCTTTATAGGTGGGATCAGTTCTAGAGTACTAGGGTTTTTCTTTGTGAAGCACCATTTTCTCATTTCATCTATGCTTGTAATCTCTGAAGTTTTGTCGTACATGAGAATAACAAAACACTGAATTACTGCCACGCATTACTCAGTGAGCTCTGGATTTGAAGATGAGGAAAGTTCACATATGGCTTCTCTCAATTCTGGGAATACTCGCCAAACATCCCAAGCAGTCTTCTTTCCCTTATATGCAAACGATGATACTGTGTCGCATCCTGTCAGTGAATGAAACATAGTCAGACAGTTACTTTCTAATGAGCCAAGCTGTTTGGATAATTCATGTGCGGGTAGATAAAGTCGTCGGTTTGCAATGCCGTAAGCTACCCACAGTTCCTTAATTTGTAACTTCTCTGCAGTTGATACAGCCAGGACAACAACATCTGCATCATTTCTAACAACCAGAAAGGAGATAAATTTCTTTGCAGCATCTGCAATATGTAACATCATCCTTGAGTCAGCTTCCTAATGGTTGCATGGACTGAGATTGGTAGTGTCAATATGTTATGGTATAAAATGATTAGTTAGAGCTCAAAGTAATCATGAAATGTGTACAACTTTTTCTAAAGTTGAACGGGGAGAAAGGGGAATTAAAAAAAAAGGAAATCTTCATAGTCTAGAGGGAGGGACTCCTCATTGTCTAGGGGGGGTGGAATGAAGATGGGCACCTCTGGATATTTTACTATCTAGACACACGCTAGTGCGTCGCGCCAACTCAGGCAACAATCATCACAAAAAACATCACACCAGTTCAATTGTCGAGGCTGTAAACCATTGTAGTGCGGTGCCATAGCGTCAGTGTCTTATAGCTTTAAGCATAGTTGGGCACATTTCAGGTACTTGGGGAAAAATAATAATACGGTACAAAAGCTTAAATTGTGTTGAAATCGAGAGCAATGACCCACCTGACAAAAATTAATTCGTGTAGGAATGTCAGCTAAGCTGCTTTCAATGCAAAATCTGACCCTCAATTTACGTTGTAAATGTGTTTCTAGTTCCTAGCTAGCTAGTCCGCTCATCCACATGTTAATTTCCATAGGGTAATTATTCATCGATACCAAAATAACGGGAAGGCTTCCAGCTATGAAATTGGGCGAATGGGTGCAGTACAATACGAACTGCGTACCTTTTCATGGTTTGGAGCTTGGGGGCGTAACGGGAATGGCGTGGGAGGGAGCGTAAGTAAGAAAATATTGTTATAACCATAGTTAGTATTGTCGGCATCGTCTCTCATTGGACGGCCAAAGTTTGGACAATGAGAACGTGGATAATGACATACGTGCCTAGACACACACCAGTCCATCACGATAAATCTAACAAAGTTGCAAAGAAATTGTATTTATGTCCAATTCACGAAAAATAAACCAACTATAAAAACACAGCAAAATAAACAAAGCCAAAAACTGGTAAAGAAGCCACTAAGTTGAGAGTGGTTCGGCCCTTCAAAGGAGTGATATCAAAACACCAAAACTAACTAAATAAAACAAATCACAACAAAATTAAAACCAAACCAAAAAACCCATAAAGAGGTGACTAAGTCGAGAATGGTTCAGCCTATAGGCAAAAGGTAGTAGCAATTATTGTTGAAAACCAATTTCTTGTTGACGTGGCACTTTATAGTATACATCTGCACGATAGTGGAGTTGAGCCAATACACAATTTAAAAAAGGAGTGATATCATATCAAAAACCAAGTTGATATCATATCAAAAACCAAAAGGGGCCGCCAAGTTCCGAATGGTTCGGCCCTTCAAAGGAGTGATATCAACACACCAAAACATTCGCCAACTTAATCGCACTGAATAATACTTTGGACGTTAAATGAAAACTGGAACATTGCTACCGAAAGTAGCAACGTTCTAGTTTTCATTTAACCTTCGAATTATTAAGCGGTGCTTTTAACTTGGCGAATGTTTTGGTGTGTTGATATCACTCTTTTGAAGGGCCGAACCATTCGGAACTTGGCGGCCCCTTTTACCAGTTTTGGTTTTTGATATGATAAAGGTTTATCCAGGACGGCCATTCGCGTTTATGACTGCTAGGAATTATGGGAACTAAGCAAAACAGCAGTGATTACTGGTCATTCGACTGCCATTCAGTTACGGTGTAGACTGACGTGCATATATCCTTTAACTTGTAATAATTCGGCAACCGAGCCATCTTTTTTGCATTGTTAGGACTTTTTGTAAAGAGAACAAAATTTGGAACTAATTAACCTTTTAGGCTTAATGTTGGTTATTAGCTAGTTCAACCGTTATTTTGAGTCAAATGTGCGAATACTTGGTAAAAATCACATAAAATTTACAGTTTATGAGCTGTACCTCCTTTTCTATCTAAGTTATGCTAATGTGTCATTGAAGCTTAGTTGTAGCCTATGAAATTTTCTTTCCAACAAGGTATAGGAAGCTAAATTGGTCTACTGGTTACCGAGATACGGCTGTTGACATTAAACTCTGCAGTTACTCTCGGACGGCTATCTTTGATGACGTCATCAGGGCAAACAGGAAGTCGAATATGTGGGCACCATATCCAAAAGTGCCCCACGTGCCATAGTAAAGTTATACTGACAAAGTCATTCTTTTTTCCAGAAGTGCACGATTCACCTAAAATTTGGCTCTTAGCCGCTAGACTAAAGGGCAAGAGAGTTCTTCAACACGAACTTATGAAATTAAATCTTCCTTCGGAAAACGAACTGCACTAATAGGGACATACCCACCTACTCAGATCACTCATGCAAGAAAAAATAGAAGTCTGTCTTGTATCCTGGTTAATGCACGCAGTGTTATTAGGAACCTAGGCTGCCTTAAAGACTTTTTGCGTCAAAACACTTACGACGTTATTTTTATTTTGGAGTCCTGGCTAAGTGCCAGTATTACTGATGCGATGCTTGTGGATTCTTTTCTTTATTCTGTGATTCGTAGAGATCGAGGTAGTAGGGGTGGGGGCCTGCTTGTGCTTCACAGAGTAAATATCCCATTGGCTATCGTGGAGGTGGGGGATGAAGTCACGAGTTTTGTTTTAACCTTGCCGAGCGAAAAAAATCGCTTTTATTCTGTGTTACTTACCAAACAGCTATGTGGATCTCGACATACTTAATCTGTGTACGTTTATTAGAAGGGTACTTAATCCAGGGCATTCAAACATCATTCTGGGAGATTTCAATCTCTCCACAATCGACTGGGAACGCAACCATGCTGGTGACTGCCACCACGAATATTTTTTGGATTTTGTTTGCACCCCTGGGTATTAAACAGCTCGTAGATCACCCAAGAAGGGGTCGAAATATTCTTGATTTAATTTTTACTGATAACGACTTTTTGGTGTTTGATCTGGAGGTGGGGGGCTCACTTCGGGAACAGTGATCATTGCACAGTTGGATTTCGTTTAAACCTTTTACAGAAGGTCATGGATAATCCGGAGATGTCAAAATCAACAGGTCCTAATACTCTGCTTTAAACCTTGATAAACTTAACTTTCCTTATCACAGGTGAACTGGTATAGCTTAATTTTCGAGGTTCATTCCAACATTGAACATGCTTGGATTGCCTTCCATAATATACTTAAGGGGCACATTGAGATGTCAGGTTTTACACAAACCTGGTAAACGACAGAACTTCACCCCGAAAAATATTGGTATACTACGCCAGCGCAAACTTAAGCTGTGGAAAATATATAAATTAAACCGTACCCCACAAACCTTAACCTTGTATAACAAGGCACGTATTCTTTATTCTCATGCAATGGAAACCTGGAATAGTAAGATAGATTCGGCTATGATTCGCAACGGTAGTCCCGCGACTCTTTTCAAACTTTATAGGCGCAAAAATGCAGTTTCACGGACAATTCCCCCACTTATAGACGCTAATGATTTTATAACTGATACAGTTAGTAAAGCGGAGCTACTTGGTCGCTCTTTTGCTTCAAACTTCATTACTGATGATGGAGCTAGTTTAATATCGCTGGCTCAAATTGGTAAGTTTGATGTAACCTGCTCCCAGGTAACTTTTCATCAAAGCTCTGTTGTTGCTGCTTTAAACAAATTGAAACCAAGTAGGTCGTGTGGTCCTGATGGCATCTCCGCTTTTCTTCTTAAAATTTTATCACGTGAAATTAGCTACCCTCTCTCCAAATTCTTTACCCTTTCCTTCGCCCAGAGTAGCTTGCCGACAATGTGGAGACAGGCCAACGTTATTCCAATTTTCAAGAAGGGGTCACCTTCAAACCCTCTTAATTATAGGCCTATAGCACTAACGAGTGTGGCCTGCAAAGTCATGGAATCCATAATCCGGGACGCCTTGGTTGGTTTCTTGGAAGAACAGTTTCTTAAAAAAGCTTTTGAGTTGGTCATCCACCGCAAACTTCTTCTCAAACTTGACTGTTGTGGTATAACAGGTAAATTAAAGGGTTGGATTGCAGCCTTCCTCCAGGACCGCCACCAGCGGGTACATATTGAGAATTCATCCTCGGCCTGGATTTGTGTACCTTGTGGTGTTCCACAGGGATCGGTTCTTGGCTCCCTTCTTTTCGTATTAGACTTGAACGATCTTAATTTGGAGAGGTGCAACACATTCGGGTTCAAATTTTTTCCGACGATCTTAAGGTGGGAGCGGAGGTGCCAGACTCTTTCCCTTCCATGGACTTAGATAACATTGTCCAGGAAGTAGTTTACTGGTCAGAGAGTTAGCAGCTCCATCTCTCTATAAACAAGTGTCATGTCTTCAACGTGGGTGGACTCAATAGAAATAATACATACTCTTTGGGCTATGATTTGTTGCTATCATCTACGGAAGTCCGAGACCTTGGAATTTCGTTTACAGGTGATCTGAAATCGTCCACTCACTGCCAGATGATTTGTGCTGCAGCATATCGTCATGCAGCAGTTGTAAAACGGTGTTTTTCTTCTGGAAACACTGAAACCAGAACTTGGGCATTTAAGGTCTTCGTTCGCCCATCGCTCGAGTATGCGACCCCTGTTTGGTCACCCTACCTTGCGCATGACATCGACTTAATTGAGAAGGTGCAAAGGCGTTACACCAAGGGACTCGACTCCCTGGACTCGTAACATATCGGGAGCGCCTGGTTAAATTGGGCCTAGAGCTTCTTGAACTTCGCAGAATAAAATTTGACTTAATTCTTACGTTAAAGATTTTAAACCATCTAATTGCCGTGGACCTCCCTTTTTTGACTTGCCAACCACTATTGGTACACGGGAACACTCATTTAAACTTTTGGTTCCTGCTTCCAGGCTTGATTGTCAAAAACATTTTTTCTCGGTGCGGGTTGTGCCGATCTGGAATGCCCTGAGGGAAGAGACCATCAGAGCAAAAACGGTTTCTGCATTTCGCAGGATGCTGGACTCTGAACCCCTTTCTGAGTACTTGAAACGACCCCTACCTCTGGGATCGCTACTTCGATTTGTGCAAAAAAAAATTTTCTTTTAATTTATATTTTTTCTTTCTCCTAATTAGGAATGGTGTAAAAGGGCCCATGCACTTCCATCTTCTGTTCATTTTTGGGGTGGTAAACTAGTTATTTTTTTTTAATATATTATTTTATTACAAAAGAACGTTGGAGTTCATGCGCCTTACTGGCTTTTTAATTCTGAATTGTTTATTTTTAGGTGGTGACAATTCCCAGTTTGAGGATGCTTTTGTTTTTAGTACTTACCATAACCATACCTCGTTTTATATAACTATGTTTTTTAACCGTCTCATTTGTTCATCTGCCATTTATTTTTTACTTGGGCCAATCCTACACCTCCTGTGTCCAACACGATTGGCGATGCCATCGGGGGCCTTAGAACCCCTGGCAGGTCTAACCTTGGAGACATTCGTGTCCCCATACCTCATCCCCCTGACCTTCACACGGCCAAATCTATATCTATATATGATATTATCTTCTGTTTTAAATTGGGCTGGCTGTTGCACCCTAGGGTCCTTGCCTGACCTGTTGCGATTGTGACAAACTGTTATTATTATCAAGTCTGTGGCCCCGTAACAATTGCCTTAGCATCCCAACCTAATAGGTACCAAGATCCACCAATTAGGACGTCTTTAGGGGATTACGTTAGGAGTGTGGGACTTAATGCCGTTGGTCAGTACCACGCTCTAACTACCCTTCCCTCTTACTTTCAACACAATGGTAGCATAACAAGTTTACCGCCCGGATTATGATGCACCCTATACCAATTAATTGTGTACTACTACCACAATGACAGTGCAACGAAGTAGAACATTCGTAAACGCCTTATTAAATGCCACAACGTGGGATAATTTCCCAGAACTCACCACATATTGTAATCGTAATCTTGTATGGAAAGGAGTTAACCACCCTTCTGCACGTAAGACTTGGGCATCCCTTAGTCCTGTCCGCGACGAATTCTGAAGGATAATTTGCCAGAGGGGTATGGTGTACTAGCAAACATAACGGAAGCAGACTGAACCTGCCACTTCGTTTCTATTGCCTACTAATATCTCTCCCACCAGTGACGATGAGGAAAACACCGCAAATACAACTCCCACTCCTTACGGGGGGAGTCAGGATACCACCAGTGCGCCCGTACCTAACCTAACGAACAGTACCATGGTGGAGGAAACTCCGCAAGACTCGTGTGAAACGGATACCATCCACGAAACCACCATTTCTGACCACATTCTAGCCCCAGATGGACCAATTGTCCGACTGACCAATAAAATACCCCTACTCACCGAGTCAATCGAAGACACTCTCCAAGAAAGAGCCCCTGTGACCATCTCCATAACCACGAATTCCCATGTGCACCTCCATGGCCAGACCCATGTGACCTGTAATAAAGTACTGAACCAATTTCGTGCAGTCCTTAATCGCCAAGTTGACAAGTGGGTAATGAGTGACTTACCATACCTATTACGTCATACGAAGCAACACTACTACACTAGAGCAGGATGCCTTCCTGAATCCTTTAGTGCGTGCTACTACCTACCGCCTGTTGGCCCTAGATCGCCACAACGCCGGCCAAAGCAGGCCCCTATTACTCAAGGCACTACAATTATCACTCATGACGTCCGTACATTTGACGATGCTAAACCTCAGAAAGTGCGTGCTATCAATAGGCTATCAATCGGACAATTTTCTCACTTCTACCACTATACCGACTGTCATTATCGCCGATAAGAAGTTTGGACAGTAGATTTTTACCCCACACTAACACGCATCACAACAAGAAGTGTATCTTTTCGAAGGGCCGACTGATTGTGTCTGATTACAGCCGCAGATTACCTCCTAATCATATGGCACGTTCAGCCCGACACAAACTGATTTCAAGGGAATTAAAAAAACACTTACACAAAGACCCCTCTTTGGTATCAATCCAATTGTGATGTCAGCCCGAATTTTCGCTTGTGCTCGAACCTTCGTGACTGGGCCAATAATAGCCCCGGCCCCCTGTTCAGGGTGGGCCCCGGATGGGGGAGTACACACTTTGTTTAACCTCACTTTAATGAGAGGACTCAAGCCAGCCTGTATTATACGACACCTGCCTTGTAGCGATACCACGAACTTTTATACCTCTACTTCCTTTATTTATTTGTAGGCTTCATTAAGTGCAGGAACTGAGCCACCCACAATGCTTCCCAGCTACAGGGGTGTGTAGGGGAATATTCCCCTGCCTTTATTTTATCTGGAAACCACTGTGAGCAACCTCACTCCCTTTGCCACTATCCATTGTTTTTACCACGCATATCACTTGTCCCTCAAACACTTGTAAACAATTGATTCTGTCTCCATTGTTTTAGTTTAAGGTTTGTTAACAATGTCACGTGCATGCACCTTTTGTTGGTTTAACTTAATCCTGGTTGCTGTTATGGCGTATGGCCATTTTTACTTAGATTTGTTAGCTATTATGTTCCCAGTTTCACATTCCTTGTGTACGGGGGTAAGATGGACAACATTGACTTTTCATGCAATCTTTCTACTTGCTGACTTTTGATGGAGCGAAATTAACTGTTGATATTTGCCCATGAATTGCATATAGCTGGGAGCCAGTAGGTATAACTAGCGTGTAAATGGAGCCCTTACTCTCCCAATGTTTACCAGCAGGATGTACGTAAGTTACCATGTAGTTACGCTCACAGCGAGTCCCTAATTGCCGACTTGCTTAGGGTGTGAAATAGACTAAGATAGACTGTAAAATAGACTTAAGATTTTATCAATTGTGGCCTACAATAAACTATGGGACGTAGTAGTAACAACCCTTTCGCCTTCTTTATTATATCAAGTCTGTGGCCCCGTAACAATTGCCTTAGCATCCCAACCTAATAGGTACCAAGAACCACCAATTAGGACCTCTTTAGGGGATTACGTTAGGAGTGTGGGACTTAAGGCCGTTGGTCGGTATCACGCTCTAACTACTCTTCCCTCTTACTTTCAACAGTTTGACCTCGGTCTCCCATGTTAAAACCGAAATTGCGATGCTTAATTTCTCCGCTGCCTTTTAATATTTTCTACTAAAATTGTGTATATAAGTTTTGGTGGACTTAATGAACACGTGTAGCAACTTTTATTAATTTCCTATTTGTCACATTGGAGATCGGGACTTGAGCTGGAATCCTGAGTTTCTTTTTTGGCTTGTTTATACAATGGTCTCTACAGACTAAACCTACAGCGCTAGTTTTTAGCTCAACTGAAAGAGCTACTACTGGAGCTGTGCCCTTTATAGAATTAGAAATTTTAATTGGACGTGTCATTCCAGCATTAAGGGGTCCTGAACGATCAGTTTTACTGTTTTACATTGTTTTAAACATTGTTATTAGTCAATTATGCCACTCAGCAAACACCAGCCCCAAGGCGTAGACTTAAGATCAAACAAATTGCTCAAAACAAAGGAAGAGCAATGTGAGTCAACAATTCACCTGCAATTTGAAGAAACGGAGAGCAACCAATATCCTTATTTCGAATTAGTTTACATTGAGGTTTGACGTCCCCCTCCCGGGTTAAAGCTAAAATGTTCGTTGCCCATTTGGTCTGCTGTCCTGTAATAAGCCGCAGAAACACCACCTTACAACAGAAAGACTTGTACTGAATGAGCGAGCGAAATACAGTGCGTTTGCAAGGAGTACAGAAGTGCAGCTTGGTATGTCAAAGTAACACAAATTAGAAAAAAAAAACGAATCGTTTGATGTTCAAGGTAAGGTTCCGAAGTCGAAACAACAAAGGAAAAACGAATAACTTTCCTGTAAGGTTTCAGATACTTTAGTGCTGCTGTACTATGTAGTCCACGTGAAACCTTACTGCTGTGTGCAACAATTATACACGTAAATACAATTAAAACCATAGCCTACCTTTAAAAACTGTTGACGCCGAACCAAAGGAAGAGCAATGTGAGGCTACACACACTATACTACGTTGTGGGCCAAATGTTTCAGTGTTCTTCAGTCAAGTCGCCTACTCTGTTCATTACGATACATACATCGTATGGTTTCAACCGCTTTTCCACGCATGGAATTTCATTATTACTTTCTATAGACATTTCCTGGTTTCAAGGACTCGTACGAACTATGTACAGTTGTGCTAAGCACACTGAACGATTAGTTTTTGACCATTTTCCACGATAGCCAAGTAGAATGCACTAATCATTAGCTGACCGCTTGTTTGGAAAAGTAAAATTGGTAAAAAAAACAACAAAAAAACATTTGAATACAGCAGTAAGGTTTCAAGTGGACTACACAATACAGCAACACTGCAGTATCTGAAACCTTACAGGAAAGTTAATTTATGTTTCTTGGTTGTTTTGGCTTCGGATCAGTTAAACCTTACCTTAAACATCAACGATTCGTGTTTGTTTTCTAATAAATACATGGATTAACTGAACAAAAAAAGATTGTCTCGTATCTCCAAACTTACAACTGTGAATAGTCTAGGAGTAAAATCAGAAAATGCAACGAGTGGAGGCATATTTTAGTAGAAGCGGTAACTATTTTTTTCTGAACAAGCAGCATGTGAAAAAGCAAGATATAAACGTTACCAAATTTTCTTGGCAATTTAAAGGCCGGAAATGAGCCACCATCTTGGAAAAATGGCACTAATTAGAGCTTTTCTAATATTTTTAATATGTCGGCTTCTACTAATCCGTTTTTCTTTTTCTTTACACCAAATAAAAGGATTTGAAACGTACTACCTTTCATTATAGAATAATTTCGATATTTTTGATGGTTTACTAAAAAATTTTAACTTAAAGACAAAAAAAAACATGCATTTGTTCTTCCTTCAATGTCGCAATAATCGTAAAATAACATCTAACGCTTAGACAAATAGTTTTTGTGTATATAAGTTCTTGTAGTACCTTTAATTTGGTATATAGAACATATACAGGGTGTTCGGAAATTGGTGTCAAATATTTTGAGGGTCCGCTGTGTGATCAAAGATAAGAAGAAAAAGTCCTATAAACATGGGTCCGGAAATGCACCAGTCTTTAGTTACAGCCCCCCCAGGTTTGGGGTAAACAGTTCTTAAATACCTCGTAATGATTCACCGTTTCCATTCCAAACTCAGGATATGTGCCATATCATACCTGGTATTTCAGTACTTCATAATACAGTATTGGGTCGCACAACTTATCAGAGGGAGAGGTAATTTTCTTATGGGGGGGGGGGGAATAAAACGTGGAGGAAGAGAGGAGTAACTGCTTTGGTCTTGTACTTTAATGAAACAAATTGTAGAAAAAACACATCGTGTGATTGAAAACAATCGAAAGTAGTACTGTACTTTCTTTCATTACGTGTAAAGACCAAGTAGGTTACATCGTTTTCCAAGTTTGTGCCCCCCCTCCAAAAAAAAAACTACTGTACGTACATCTCTGTGGAGAGCACCAAACATTATCAATCGGGTATCCTCGCCATTAAAAGTGAGGGATTTAATGTGTTTGTTTTCTACTCTTCAAGCAAAGAAGCTTAAAACGTAAAAGTGGGGGAATCCTTAGAATTCGGATGATCACTTGTTTCATTGGCCGAAGCGGCGAGAACAACATTACTGTACTCAACCCACACATTTGAATTTGGTTGCTTATTTGTTTGTTTGTTTGTTGCCTTTGTCTAACGCTCCAGCTTCCACAAAAATCATCGCATAAACTTGGTTTTGATTTGGAGGTAAATCTCCACCTCAGATTCTTTGTAGTTTTAAGTGTTAAAGACAAAAATCCTTGAAAACCCAACTTCTAAAAAACAATAACTTAGAAGTCGTAAAAGTTACATTACAGCGGGCAAGCTCTGCCATTCATTAGTTGCTATCCCCCTGTTACGATCTCCCTTCCAGAATGTAATAACATTTATTGACAAAAACAACAACGTTTGTGATGCGAAAAAGTACTGTAATCACAAATTCAAATTGAACATTCGCATATCTGTACAAGGTGACCTTGAACACCATTTGGAGAGTCCACATTTCGGGGTTGACAGACGACTTCTTGTTAATACAGGGGTTTGTTAAATCACTTGATGACTTAAATCTAAAGGTGACATTTGTGGAGTCGTCACTTGTGTGCTCCACAATGGCAGCCATCAATTTC
>JAHWFP010080728.1:0-11282 GCA_023313725.1 Lithobius niger
CGGAACGCTGAATCCTGGCGTACGGAATGTAGGCGGAGGAGAACTAATTGAAATCCTTCGGTGGTCATGCATTACTGGTGCAAGAAAGGGTTAGTAGGAACGGAAGGAAGGGTGGCGGAATGCGAATCTGCCTGGCCCGACCTCGCTCCTACAAGGAAAGGAACGGAAGGAAACATTGCAGCAGACAGAACAAGGAAATGCGGAACATCCGTGGATGGTAAGATTGGAACGGAACGGGTTTTATAATAAGAGGAGCACCGGTGGGAACGTCTGAGAGTAGTGCCGTGAAATCGGTAACAGCATGCTAAAGCACAGCGGTGCTGTTGGTATTCTTGGCGGTCTAGTGTTGCCATTGTAGCTGCATCGGTACGGAACTTCAGGGTTGTTCTTGCGTTCTTTCTTTTCCCTACTTTTTTTTTATTAAGAAAACGGAACATGGCATCGTCCAACCTGGACGGTTATAGAGGCGAGACAGGTGGAGAAATGAAATGAGTACAGCAAACGAAGTCCGGTCATGAAAAGAAGCACGGGGAACATGGCTCCAGAGATAAAAAAATCAGGAGAACAAGGATTGTCTTGAGCAGCGTCTTCGCAACCACTTGAGGTCTCTAATTCCAGGCAGAGGAGTTCACCAGATTCCGGGGACGGAGGAGCAGAGAGAGAGGTTCAAGTTGCACCGGCAAAGGGGGAAGTGGTTCCTCCCGGATAGCAACAGTTAATAGGATGTAGCGTGAAACGATTGTCGCTGCCCGGACTGGTCACTGACGGATTTTTGCAGTTTGGAAGGGGAGTGGGTGTTGCTCGAATAACTTCGCTTTTTTTTTTACTAATGTAGATTAATAATTTTTGGGCTTGCAATTCCACTTGCATTTGTATTCTATTATGTATTAAGTTTGTTTTCTTGTCTTGCAAATCCTTAAGCTAGGGCTATCTGAAATGGCATTAAGTAGCTAGCGTGGCTCGTGGGCTTACTTCTGGTTGGCTGCGTCGTCACATGGTTTGTCGCTTGTAATGGCATGAATGCTTGTGTGGTGTGGGAGATTCAAGTTGTTGCTTAGCATGGACGAGTGTCGGTTGCTTTTGGGTTGCTGTGCAGTCACAACGAAGCTTTGGTGAAATGAAGTTAACCAGACACAAACACGAGGTTTGAGCGCTTGTTTGAACTATTCAATTGGCGCTTGGGTTTTGTAGAAGCCAGATGTCAGAACGCATTTCTTGTTCTTCCTGCTGCAGCCATGTTTGAGCGGCGAGGGCGTTTGACAGATATCGGACTTTGCAAAGTTGATTTGGAGTCCGTCTAACTCGAACTGTGTTGAACCAAGGCATTAGGTGGTCTATCCTGGAGTCTTCAAGTCCCGTTTTTCCCGATTATAGTGAAATTCTGGTTCTGTGTTGGTACGACTTCGTCTCCTTCGGTGGAACTTCGGACCAAGTGTAGCGTATCTTCGGTACCGAGAGTAAACAAAAAAAAAGCGAGAAATCGTTTTGTGTTTGGGGATTTGGCCAACCCTTGAATTGCATTTTGTATCACTTTACTGACATTTAAACTGCCGTTGTCAGGTGAATTGAACAATGCGAAAACGTTTGTGTTTTTCTATAGCCACTAGAAGTAATGCCAAGCTTCGGGTTTTTTTTTGTGTAGTGTTTTTCTCTTAGCAGTGTGTTTCGTTATGTCGGAATTGTTAAAGTGGTGACACATTGTGTCTTCCTGGTAAGGCCTACTTGGTAACATAAATTTTGTGTGGGTGGGGCCCAAAAACTTAAAGCTTGTAGTGTTTGCAAGTAAACGTAAATCCTTGTGGCCTTGGTGTAACGTTAATGCGGGAGTTTACACCAATCGAAAACACCGGCAACCGGTAGTCACAGTGGTATTTAAAAGGCATCTTAAAAACCACAACAAAAACACATTTACCACCCCCGAAGAACACAAAAAAAAGGTCCTAGGACCTTTTTTTGGGGGGGATGGTAAATGTGTTTTTGTTGTGGTTTTAAGTTTACACCAAGAGGGAATAATTTAATTATTTCAAGAATAATTAGGAAGCATTGGCTAAATGTACTAAAGGTATTATCAAGACTAAAGAGTGGTGCACTAGGTCGGATTATAAAGACAAGAATTCAGAGGATAGGTTCTGTATTATCGTCCCTAGGAGTTTACCGAACCGCATCTTGGCCATTAACCATAACTCGGCAGTGGGTTGTCATCTCGACGTCACCAAGACAGTTATGAAGATTCAACAGAATTACACATGGCCAGGGTTAGCTCGTGATGTGGCTCGGTATGTGCGTAGTTGCCACTCGTGTCAACTATTCAAGTCTGAGAATAAGCTTCCCAGGGGGTTAATGGGTGGTGGCAACACCCTTTTCAGCCATGGGGTGTGCTTTACATAGACCTCGCCGGACCATACCCATGTAGTGGCAGAGGAAATTCTTATTTATTGGTGGTCATTGATAGCCTCACCAAGTGGCCTGAGCGTTTTACCTTAAAGAAGGCAACGGCTCTGACTGTGCAAAAGTCTTGGTTGGGGAGGTTTTCCCTCGATTTGGTGTATGCAAGGTTCTGGTCTCCGACAATGGCCATCAATTGTCTCGCAGGTTCTGAAATGGGTATGTCGCCTCTTCAGAGTCAAGTGTAATGTCGGCCTGCCGAAAAAACGGAGAGGCTACCTGGACTCCAACTATCAAAAACCTCGGGGAACATTTTTTTTCTTGAGCGCCCAAAGTACAAAAAAACCTCGGTCTTTGCCAAAGCATATCTCCGGCAGTAATGGACTTAAACCGCCAAACTTTTCACGATTTAATAGCTCTGTACTCCAGCTACAATTCTGGGGAAACCGAATCCTGAAATTCATCGTAGAAGATTAACTAAAGCCATTTGAAAAACTCTCCAAACCTGCCGTAGCGCTCATCACTTCCGGTCGCCATTATTGCAAACCCCATGTATATTTGTACTTATTTTTCGATGATCTTTTGGGGCATAAAGCCCAAACACACTAGCTCAGTTGTGAATTAGGATGGGCTGCCTTCGGGTACTTAACTTCATATACATGTGGATACAGACACTTAGACGATATTTTTTATTTGTACTTGACTGATCACCACATGTTACACAAAATGTCCACCTAAGATCAAAACTCTGTCGTTCTTCCTCAGCAGTTAAATCCAAACTTAATTAATGCGTTATAGCATTTTACTAAGCTAGTTTATTTAACCTTTTTATATATTCTTATGCCCTCAGAACGCTACCATTAGCTCGAACCACCTTAGACTTCGGCAATTTTAATGGACACAAAATTTTGTGTAAATAGTTTATGTAAAATCTCCTTCCAAACTCTGAAAGTGACCATCCGTACGCCAACTAGCTTTCCCTTCTATTAAATCCATATCTTGAAAAGATCTGTTCACAAATGCAAACTAATCCCAAAGTAATTCTGTGCAATACACTTCGCCCCCCCCCCAACTCAACTAGTTGAGATGTATAACATCGCAGTTTTCGATTAAAGGCTTGTTTAATTTAGCAGCAATGATTTATTTATTGCAAAGGCCACCCTACAAGCTTTAATTTGAGCCAATCCATTTGATAGTCATGTAAATACGATTCCTACAGTCAGTCTCTTAATTCAAGGGCCTTTCCCAATGTTCAGTGAGTTAAAACTCAATTTGGCTCATCTTTACATGTCCCTACTCCTTTAAACGGCTCTGCACCAATCCCCTTTGCCAAATCGACTTCTCCTCCCACTTTCCATTGTTCCCCTGGCCCTCAGCCAATCAGAGAGGCGTAGCTATCCTCGACGTCCGCTCTTTGGTCACCAGAATCCCTCTCTCCAGCATAAAAAGCCCCAGCAGCCCTCCCTCCTGAGCACAGCTCACAGATCTCAAAGATAGAAGGGTCATGCCAGTCGAGAGTGGAGATGTCACGTCCGAAAGTTGCCATGCCGGGCAAAATGGTAGTGGTTCGTATGGTACTAGTTTAGCTTTAAAAGTTTATCTTTAGGACCCCCAATTCTAAATTTATAGTTTAAACTTAACTTCTAGCTTATAGAAATTAAGGTTGGCAAGCCATCGGCATTTCTGGCCCCCTGCCTTCCATAACATAAGAGTGGTTCTCTTCCTAAAAACCAACTTTCTTGTTTATTTTAAAACTTTAATCTAAACAACTGACGGTTTGATCTTTATGTAAGATTCATTGTAAAGAAAACTTCAATGACTAGTTTGTAATCGAGTCGAGGCTTTTACATTCTAGAAAGCTTTAACTTAAAACTCCGGGAGGTTTGATCTTTTGTCTAAAGCATTTAGAAACAAAACTGTGGATGGTTTGATCATACGTGAAACATAACTGTTGGAATAATTGTAAACAGTGGATGCTGAGTAATTAGCCGGTAAACCCTAGAAGTTATTATTCAAGAACAAACTTGTTGTTTTTGTCTGAAAAGTGAATTACTAAATGTAAATTCAAGTTCGTTGCTTTCCTCACTTGTCAAAAGCTATTCTAGTAAACCCCAAAATGTAAATTTATTGTATTTTATTTTGTTCACTGCACCTATTAAAACCAGGAGTTTTAAAACTTCAGTGCGTTTACTAGTGGATTAATTGTTTTGAGTGAAAATATATTATGTAGCCCATTTTTAGCGTTATACTCCGGTTAAACAGTTAACTAATTTCCACCGTTGGTGACTGCTCAAACCAGTTAGTATTAAGGTTAGGTCCCAATAGTTTAGGACACCGACGCTTCATTCCCCATGCCGGGACTGTAGCCCATGCTGTGCTTATTACCATAAAAAGTCGTAATAATCACTCAGAACCTAATACAGAAAGTCCGTGTCAACCAATGATGTCGGGGGCGTTACAAGCACCTCAGCCGTCGTAGCGTCTGCCGTTACACAAGCATGTATTCACGTCTTACTACCACCCACAATCTAACAAGGCAGAAAGGGTCATAAAACTGTGATGGCAATGATGGTGGCAGGTATCGAAGAGTCTCATAAGGAGTGGGATGAAAACTTGCCTTTCATAGTTATGGCTCTGCATGCGGCTCAGTCCGAGAGTACAGGATACTCCCCATCTTTCCTGATGCTCGGTCAGGAGATCCGTCTTCCCGTCGACCCAGTGGTGGAACAGCCATCGGCTCAGGGAGCTAAAATTGAAGATCTCTGGGTGGTTGAACTGGCCAAGCGAACTCTTGATGCCATTAGTAAGGCTCAGCAGGCTCTTTTGGAGCAACACGAAAGAAACAAGCAGCGTTATGATGTGAATCGCCGTCATCTCTTCTTTAAAGTTGGTCAGCAGGTGCTTAAGAGGTCACACTTCCAGTCGTTTTGGGCGAAAGGTTTCATGGCCAAACTAGCGGCAAAATGGCAAAGTCCATATTATGTGGTGAAGAAGGTATGTTCCCCCTTGATCTACAAGTTAAGCGATCTGGTAAGTAAGGTGGAGCTGGAAGGGACATTCCATGTTTCAAAACTGAAACCCTATTTTCAGGCGCAATCTACCTTGGTGACTGTGGTAGAGAGTGAACCTAAGGTGGTGGTCGTGCAACTTGCAGAACCCTCAAGTAGTGACAGGAAGGGAAAGGTGCGGGGTCATGGTGTTGTATGGTCAGAGAGTGATTGGAGGAGGATACTCCATCCGGGAGGAACCTACGTCCTCGAGGAAGTGCCCAGTCTAAACTTCGTCAAGCTGTGGCCGACCTTTTAGGTGAGTTGAGGCGGAGTGGGGACACTCCGCTTGAGGCAGGGGAGGCTTTGTAGCGTGAAAGGATTGTCGCTGCCCGGATTGGCCAATGAGGGATTTTTGCAGTTTGAATGGGGAGTGGGTGTTCCTCAATAACGTCGGTTTTTTTTTACTAATACAGATTAATAATTTTTGGGATTGCAATTCCACTTGCATTTGTATTCTATTATTTATTAAATTTATTTTGTTGTCTTGTAAATCCTTAGGCTAGGGCTATCTGAAATGGCATTACGTACTTAGCGTGGCTCGTGGGCTTACTTCTGGTTGGCTGCGTCGTCACGTGGTTTGTCGCTTGCAATGCCATGAACGCTTGTGTGGTGTGAGAGATTCAACTTGTTGCTTGGCATGGATGAGTGCCGGTTGCTTTTGGGCTGCTGTGCAGGCACAACGAAGTTTTGGTGAAATGTAGTTAACCAGACGAAAAGACGAGGTTTGACCGCTTGTATGAACTATTCAATTAGCGCATGGGTTTTGTAGAAGCCAAATGTCAGAACGCATTTCTTGTTCTTCCTGCTGCAGCCATGTTTGAACGGCGAGGGTGTTTGACAGATGCCGGACTTCGCAAAGTTGGTTTGGCGTCCGTCTAACTCGAACTGTGTCGAACCAAGGCGTTAGCTGGTCTATCCTGGTGTCTTCAAGTCCCGTTTTTCCTGGTTATGGTGAAATTCTGGTTGTGTGTTGCATACGACTTCGTCTCCTTTGGTGGAACTTCGGACCAAGTGTGGCCTATCTTGTGGCAGTGATATCGTTAGTGTTCACAGCTTGCTTCGAGGTGCACGACGACGTACCACATTTTAACTCAGTAATTAAGGAGGCACGTGGCTTGTTTGTCGTGTTTAAGAGATATTTCTTTGTGCCTTCCTTTCCTTGCTGCGAGCAGGCGCTAGATATTCTAATCCGGTTCTAATCAGTAACGGACGAATCCAATCAGTAACGCTTGACATCGCTCCCGCTTGTTTTGTTGTTGGTGTGTCTATTGTGTTTGTTGACACCCAGCTGGTTGTGTACACTTCACTATGAGTGTTCCGTGCTCATGATTTGCGCTGCCAGGAACTTGTAAGTACTCTGAGTGCGACCCTTTCCTTGTTTTGGTGCGTCGTTTCGGTGATTGTTGGATTCATGTGTGGGGGCCGCCATCTTGTTTCCATCCTGCAGGTGTGAGTTCAAATCCCACTGTAGCATTTTTTTTTTTTTTTTGGATTGTTCTTGTGCCAATAATAAGTTGCCCTGGTTAGTCATAGCCCTTAAGCTTCATGGAAAAATTTATGCTTTCTGTGACGTGTAAGGCGAATGGAAAAGAACGAAGATCAAGTGAAAATCGTCGCCGTACAATCTTCTATGACACTATCCAGACTCCATTAAACATATCCCGTCTTTACCAAAGTACCCCAGTCGACTGTTCACCGAACCCAAGTCTGATTCTTAATGGGCGGGAGGGAAATTGTGATCCTGCAGCACTCCATAATCTGTCTTCGAAGTTATTAAACCGGCTGGAAGACTTCAGTTTTGAAAAAGACATTGACCTTGAGGAGATAAGTGCAAAAATGACAGCGATTCCCCCTCTTATAACGGATGCACTCGAGGGAAGATTTGATGCTTTTAAAGGGTTATTCGAACAGTGGTCTTCAAATATTTTCCTTAATCAGAAGAAAATTCTGGAGGAATTTGCTGAAAGTATCCTCTCCAGAGTTGAGACAAAACTTGAGGAAAATAAGGATGAGATAAGAACCAGTATTGGGGAAAGTACTTCCACATACCTTGCCATGCACAAACGTGACTGCCATGGCGCGGCGATTGATTTAAGTGAATCAGGTGGTACCACTGTGTCAGTGAAATTGAGATCTTCACAAAGCGGCCAGCTCGAAATCATCTCTGCACACCTAGATAAACAAGCTGCACCAGATAGTGTAAAAGAAGTAAATCTGTTAACCGGTACAAATACACTCCACGAGAACATTACAGTTAGAAGAGGAAATGCATCTCACGGGAAAAAAAAGAAAAAAAGGATCGATGTGGTCTCCCAGAATTCGAGGGAAACCGATACAGTGAAGGGAAGTGGGGGGGGGAACCACGTGACTCGCTGCAGCATATCGACGCTTTATGTAAGGCCCACAACAGAAATCGGGATGAAACTCTAGCAAGCATCAGGATTGATGAACATGAACTAGCACGAAAAGGAAGCGGGATTGTGGATGAGCTCAAAAAGTTGTCACCTAAGTGGACAGATAAGACTACTATCATAGGGGATTCACATGTTAGAAGTTTGCGAGGAGGCATTCACCCTAATACGAAAACTTTGACATATCCAGGCTTAAAAGCTAAAGATCTTGCCACAAAGCTGCAGCTTATTCTGAATGAGGGAGAGACCACAGGAACCTTTATTGTGTGCGCAGGATCTAACGACATTGCCGAAGATTCACCTAATAGGATTGCTCTATATATTCATGACTTCGCAGTTTCAATTCGGGCTAAATTTCGCACTGCTAAAATCACCATCATTGGCTTATTGCCAAGAATTGGAAGGTCAGCAATTGATCATGATAAGAAGATTGCACACACCAATTTGCTGTTAAGACAAATGTGTGTGGAAAAGTAGTTCTCCTATATTTCAATCGACGAAGATATCTGGAACGATCATACACTTGTGGCTCGGGACTTATTGCATCTTACCACCAAGGGAAAATCAGTGCTCCAACTCGAACTCTTGAAAACACATATTCCTTTGGAAAACCTCCTTGCTTAACTGGGGATATCCCCACTGGTGACATCGATGTAAATATCACTATGCATAACCTTGTCTGTATACTATTCAATGCTCGAAATGTTATTCGGAATCTAGGATGTTTTAGGGAACTTGTGAAGCGTAACTGTTATGATATAATTTTTGTAGTTGAGTCGTGGCTTAGCAGTAGTGTTACGGATTCAATGCTTGTCGACACACGTTTTTACTCCGTACTGCGTCGCGATCGGGGCAGCCGGGGTGGGGGTTTGCTGGTGGTCCATAGAGTGGAGATACCACTGGCAGTCGTCGAATCATCACTGATAACTGAGTGCATAGCCATTACATTGCCAACGAGCAAACTCACATTCATTTTGGGCTACTTGCCTGATAGCTATGTGGACAATGACATTCTTGATCTTTGCGAATTTATTGTGAACTCTGTTAACCCAGGGCATTCAAATATTATACTGGGCGACTTTAATTTGTCAACGGTAGATTGGGACCGGAATGTAGCAGACAACCGACATCATCAATACTTCCTCGACCTAATTGCCACCTCTCGGCATGAGCCAGTTAGTGGATAAACCTACTCGGGGTGGAAATATTTTGGATCTTGTCCTTACCCACGACAACAGGTTGGTATTTGACCTTGAAGTTGGGGTCCACTTCGGAAATAGCGACCATAATATGGTGTGTTTTTCATTAAATCTTTCTCTTATTGGGTTGAGGCAATCTTGGCGCCAAGCCCTGGCATGTGCCAAAGGGAAAGTCTGTTTTCCTAACCTAAAGGAATCCCTTGCCAATGTAGCATGGGATGAGCTCATCTTTACAGTACATCCACATATTGAACAGGCCTGGAACTGCTTTTTGCAGATACTGTCGGGTCACATTGATCACTGCCGTAGTGACCCTCGGCCATTAAAAATTTGGCATAAGGATGTACCGAGACATATTGCTAAAATACGTAGACTCAAACTTAAACTTTGGCATAATTATAAATCTAACCAGTGTCCTGCAACTTTGTTAGCGTATAACACGGTTCGAAAAAATTATTCGATCTTGACGGAAACTTGGCTCAAGTCACAGGAAGTGGCGGCGATTCGCGAGGGAAATCCATCATCACTGTTTAAACTGTATCGCAAACTGAACTCTTCATCACGCGCACTGCCACCTTTTAAAGTTGGAAACTCCTTCCTTACTAATAATAAGGAAAAAGCGAAAATACTCAGCGACACTTTTGCCTCTAATTCAATTGTTGATGACGACAGAAACATAACACCTGAACGACAGCTATCTGACCAATCCATTGTATGCCCACAGGTTTCGTTCCCACCTAACAAGGTCTATCAAGCCATTAATAAACTCAAACCTAGTAAGTCCTGCGGACCTGATGGTCTTTCTGCTTTCCTATTCAAGGAGTTAGCTTGGGTTATTAGATACCCGCTTTCGAAGCTCTTTTCTTGTTCTTATACACAGGGTATGCTCCCTAATGTTTGGAGTACCGCACATGTGGTTCCGGTTTTCAAGAAGGGTTCCCCATCGGATCCACTTAACTACAGGCCAATTGCTTTGACGTGTGTGGCCTGTAAAATCATGGAATCAATAATACGTGATTCTCTGCTTAATTTCTTAAACGTTAACTCAGTTATTACACAGGACCAGTTTGGGTTCCTTCCACGTAGGTCAGCTACTCATCAATTGCTGGCGGTCCTAGATCGATGGACCTGTGCACTTGATGAAGGTATCTCATCCGACGTAATTTACTTTTATTTTAAGAAGGCCTTTGAATCAGTAATCCATCGTAAATTACTTCTTAAAGTTGAGGCCTGTGGTATTATGGGGGAGTTAAAAATCTGGCTGACTGCTTTCTTGGCAAATCGTACCCAGAGGGTACTTGTTGAGAATACACCATCACCATGGGTACCAGTCCCTTGCGGTGTCCCACAGGGGTCAGTATTGGGACCACTTGTCTTCCTTATTTATTTAAATGACATGAAACTCTCGAGTGCATCTACATACGGTTTTAAGTTCGCTGATGATCTAAAACTTGGAGCTGAAAGCTTTTTAGCAACTCGTTCCCCTGACCTGGAGGCACAGATCCGTTGCGTGGCTGAGTGGTCAATAGTCTGGCAACTCCCTCTCTCAATCCTGAAGTGCCACTCTTTCTGTGTTGGTAACCTCAACACTGGTTGTAGTTACTTTCTTGACCAATTGCAGCTTCCTGTGATGTCTGAGGTCCGGGATTTGGGGGTCTGGTTTTCCAGCAACTTGAAATCTCTTCATTGTGCAAAGGTCTGTGCAGCTGCTTACCAACGATCTGCCATTGTGAATAGGTGCTTTACGTCTGGAGACTGTTTGACAAAGATCTGGGCCTTTAAGGTCTTTGTGCGTCCCCTCCTCGAGTACGCAACTCCTGTCTGGTCTCCCTTTCTGGCTAGAGACATTGACTTCATAGAGCGTGTTCAGCGCAAGTTTACGAAGGGTATAGCTGGCCTTCGTGACATTAGTTATGGGGAGCGTCTTACAAGGACGGGTCTTGAGCTGTTGGAATTGCGAAGAATGAGATTCGACCTAATTCTGACTTATAAAATTCTTCGTGGACTCATTTCCGTCGATCTGCCATTTTTTGACCTAGCGCCTAATCAAATTTGCACTCGGGGCCATAGTTGGAAACTTACTGTTCCCAAGTCGCGCTTGGATTGCCGGCGAAATTTTTTTTCGGTTAGGGTTGTCCCAATCTGGAATGCCCTGGGCGAAGAGACAGTAAGCGCGAGCTCTGTGTCTGGGTTTCGAAGACTGTTACATGCCGAAAGGTTAGATCAGTTCCTGAAAC